>QKYT01000172.1:168937-185261 GCA_003550305.1 Glomus cerebriforme | reverse complement strand
ATTTCGTTATATAATCCACTCACTGGTTAACCTATGAGTGTTAACGCAACGTCTTTTTAAACGACTGGAAACCATCTGCTTTAACACGTCAACATCCAAGTCCAGCACAGATTCATCATCAATATCTTCGTCCGTATTGTCTATGTCAGGAAAGCTCATTGGGGAAGATGCACGAATATGAACTAAGCCAGTAAATTTTTTCCACCATCACGGACTCGGTACAATAAGTCAAATTTCAAACACAGCCACTTGTAATTATTAATTATTAATCCATATGGTGAATTAGCTAGAATGATACTATATGATGTATCATGAATTACATTACCATGTGATGACATGTATTGGAAAACTTATTGTTACAACTTACTCCAAGTTACAATTAATGAAATATCATTATCATGCTTATGATACCTTATGAGGGTATGTATGTTCTTTATTTATGTACTTTGAGTAAATACAATATCATTTTTTATTTTAGAACATATAAACTCAAAAGAAAAATCTAATAAGAGTATATATTGTGTTTCTTATACAGTTAATTCTTAATATAATGAATCCTAAGTTAACTTCACTATAGGATTATAATGAATTTTTTTAAAGATTTTAATTGATTAGTTTAGAAAATTTTGTAAAATTCACGCACCCCAAAACTGCCATTGTTTTACTTATACACAATTCTGTAGTCACGTGACCATAAAATAATTGTTACCGGCGTGACGCATGGACGGTATTCAAAATTACTATTTATCTGATTTTCGCGTGGTAAAAATTATTTGTCACATATATTTATCACAGGAGTGCCACATGCTTTCACGTGCTTGTGCATATTTAATTGGTAATATCACGTGACTGCAGAATTTTTTGGGGTGCTCTTGGGACTTGGGGTAGTTTAATCAGATATAGCTTACACGTGCTAAAATTCCGGTGATCATTCATAGTATAAAAGTGATAAACCACGCGACACGGTTATTACTCTTCGCGTTATTTAATCTCTTGAAGAAACGTTATGACTGAGTACTTTAAGGATACAGATGTTAAGGCTTGGGATGTTGTCGGGTTCTACCGATACTGGATACACAGCTACAAAGAGAACACCAGCAAGCTCGATTACCAGATGGCTAAAGACAAACTTATTAAGTGTCTTGAAGATATTTCTACTTTATCTCCTACCGGCAACGAGATCAGAAAAGCCCAAGATCTTCTAAAAAAAGCAAAGGCGAGTATTTCTTTGTTTTGACATTGATGTCGCAATAAGATAAAGGTCCCCTTGGGCCGTGGCCACAGCAACCGCGTTGTTAGTTGTGGTTTGGCTTTCTCCATGACAAGGACGTGCATCTGTTTGTTGCACCTCTGATGATCTGTTTGTTCGTTGTGGTCTGCCAACTTTGTTGGTAGAGTGGGGTTCCTTAATTGCGCATTAGCCATCCATGACTATGGGGACAACTGCATGTTAATCCTACTTATGATCTGCTTTCAGATCGTCATGGCTTATTGCTGCACAACTGAATTTACACCACACGTCTCCTAATCACTTCACCAAATTGTTTGAATTTGAAACTTACAAATTTTGTTTATATAGCAAAAACGTAAGAAGGGAAGTACCATCGATAAAATATGGAAATCCGCCAAAACTGAGATTTAAATCGAGTGTGGAAACAACTTCATTACAAGGAAGAAGGGTGTTGAAGGATAGTGCGCGTGTTAATATTATAGATGACAATAATGTTAGTATAGAAGAAGTAAATGGTGCAAGAGGTAGGAAGTGTGGGAAGTATAAACAATATGGTCATTATGCAAAGACATGTCAAAGTGTTATTTAACCATTTGATTTTCATTGATGTTTGATTTTATTTAGAGTTTAGCGTTACGTTTATTTAGCGTTACATTTATTTAGTGTTACATTTTATTTAGTATTACATTTTAGTGTTGCATTTATTTAGTGTATATAATATTACATTTTTTATTCTGAAATAAATTTATAAATCACGTGATGCATGTTCAGACACCCCGTGTACAAATAGAATGGGGGACTTCAATGAAAATTTAGAGGGAATAAAGGAAAAAAAACAATACAATAAATTAAAGAAGATGACAATAAAAATGTTAAAAAACAAAGGATACATAGACGTACATAAACATATAGTCAAGAAAGAAGAAATAGAATATACATGGAAAGGACACAATGGAGAATCGAGGATAGATTTTATATTGGTAAATAACAGAATTTAAAATTAAAAATTTGGAAAATTATACAAGAAGTGATTATAAAATATTACAGATAAAAATGGAAAAGAATAAGGAAAAATTAGAATATAAAGAAAAAATAGAAAAAATTAGGAAAATAGATAAAGACAAGTTGACAGAACAGATATGAATGCAATTTTCAGATCAAGTAGAAGAAATTATACAAAATCATAATTGGGAAAATATAGAAGATATAGATAAGATAGAAAATACAATAATGAATGCTATGACAAAAAGTAAAGATGAGACACTTCCTCATAGGGTTATAGCGTTAAATAGAGTGATGATACTGAAGGTAATGAGGGAAATAACATTACAACAGAATTTGATAGAGAAAATTATAAAATTATACAAAAGGATATTGACACAATACAAGGGAAATGTAAGTATAAATGAAGAAATAGTAGGTAAAGTTAGAAAAATGATAGGAAAATATAATAAATACAGTAAAAAAGAGGAAATGAGAATCAAAGAGGTGGAAAATATTAATATGGAAAATTTAAAACAAATTAAAGAAATAAAAAGAAGATGGAAAAAAAGAGAAAAAAAAGATGACAAAAAAGATAGAAACGGACAAAATAAATTTAGCGATAAAAAGAAGAAAAGAATGAATAAAATATGACCAAGGAAAAATGATAAAAAGCATACTATGGGAAAAGAATACAGCCAAATTAAAGTTAAATAAGGTAATCATGGAAGATGGTGATGAAAAATATCGAATATTAATGAAAGAACAAGACATTTTAAATGAAGTACATAATCACTATGAAAACTGGACGAGTAAAAGAAAAATAGAGTGGAAAGAATGGGAAAATTGGAAAAAACAATTTGAAGAAAAAGAGTGAATTAACGAACAATGGTATGATAATTTAATGAAAGAAATAGATGAATCTGAATTATTGGAAGTATTAACAACAAGTGCGAACGATAAAACAGTACGATATGTGGAAAAGAACAGGACCAATAACAAGAGATAAAATACTGATACTGATGAATGAGATATTGAAAAAAGGGGAATATCCGAAGAGATGGAAAGAGGGGATGATTTATCCTATACTGAAAAAGGACAAATGGGAAGGAAATCTAAAATTGACGAGACCAATAACATTAATCGAAACACTAAGAAAAATATTCAACAAAATCCTAACAATAAGTAAAATATGCAAGATATACAATATATTAAAAGGTCACAATTACGCAGCATTGGAAGGTGACAGTACACTAGAACTGATAAAAACAATGTTAAACATGTTGCAAGAAGCCAAAATGGAGAATAAAGAAATTTGGATTTTATTTTTAGATATTAGTAAAGCCTACGATTCAGTAGGTGGAGAAATTTTAGAGAAGGCATTAAAAAGAATAAAAATACCAAAGAAAATAATTAAGTTAATCATGGACATTACAGAAAATAGATATAATCGAGTAATAGTAAATAATAAAATGACTACTAGATTCAAAGTTCATGATGGAATAGATCAAGGCGAAGTGTGATTGCCAATATTGTGGAGAATTTTTTTTGATCCAATGCTGTGTGAATTAAAAAATTATGAAGAATTAGGATATACAATGAATGTGAGGAGAATAATTTGTCTGATATAGCTAAATACTCAACTCTTTTCTGTTTCATAATATATTCCTTTATATGAGGTAAAATATCTTCCCTATTTCTTTGCTTTTTATTTTTGATTAATANTTTCTTAATAAAAGTATTTTGAGAATTTTTTAAATATACTTCCAAATCATTTGTGTTAATTGCGAAAGTCAAACTTAAATATTCTAATTTACTATTTGGAAGAATTTGTCCCAAGTTTAATAATACAATTGAACTAGTATCATCATAACTCATTTGATCAATAATAGAAAGGTAATTAAGATTTTGTCCTACACTTTTAATTAAACCAAATGCTAAATTAATATTTTGAATATCAAATTCAAAAAAGTCACAAAATTGAATTTTTGTACAATATTTTATAATTGATTTAAAATGTTGCTTTAATTCAACACTCATTGATGCAAATCCAATATTTTCTAAATAATCACCAGATTTTTGTAATAATTGTAATGATTCAATTTGTAATTTTTCATTCATAACCAAAGTTTTCAACTTAAATAGTTTAGTAATATTAATAATTTGTTGAATAACATCAGAATTAAAATTACAATAAAGAATATGAATAGATTCTAAAACATTTAATTGTTCAAATACTTCTTTTTAATATGATAATATTTTTAAAATCAATATTAAAAAATATAATTGTTCATAAAGTATTTGAACAATTAGAATCTTTTAATGATAATAATGAATGATATAAAAGAAAATTACTACAACCAAGTAAAATTTTCTTAAGATTTTGTTGAGAATTAATTATTTGTGATAAATATTTTTTTAGTTAATATATTATCAGAATCAAAATGATTAGTCGGAAATTGAAAATGAAGTGATAAAATTGAATTAATTAAATTACAATTAGAATTTAAATATTCTAAAAAAGGATTCCTATTTAAATTTTTTGAAATTTGGATTTTGTAAAATTAATTCAAAAGCATCATTAGAATATTCACAATTATAAGTTTATAAAGTATGAAATTTTGTTTCATTTTGAATAAATATCTTAATTAATGATCTATAAATTAATCTTAAAAAACTTAAGTATAAATAATAAATTTGTAACCCACTTTTCAATAGATACCATAATTTTTCGTGTATTTAAACTTTTAATAAAATCAAGATAATAAAATAATGCGTTTGAAGGAAATAAGTTACTATTAATTCCATTAATTTTATATTCATTTAATTTTGTTTTATCATCATCATTTAAATAATGTAAGTAAATTTCAATAAAATGGTAGTTTTTAGAACATTTCATTGAAAATGGGTCCTCCCATAATAAAGGAATTGCTAAACGACACCATAATCTATTAACTAAAATACATGAATGTAATGTTTTATAATCATTATGAAAATATTGTTTAATTTCATTTGTTAGTTCAGGTATTAAATATCCTGACAATATTTTTGAACATACCGTACAGAAAAAAGTGAGAAGAGAGTAAGGGTATTTCAAGCGGTGAACGTCATTTGTTGCACAAATTTATGAATGCTGCGGAATGCTATATAAGGTAACATCCGGCTAGCTTATTATTTATAAAAAGAATACTCAAATTCAGTCAAAGTCAAAATTTGTTTACGTCATTATTTATCATACTTATACCCGGAGTTAGATTAATTATTAACCAATAACACTTCGCAATATTAAAATTGGCTTGATTTTTAATTTAATTTATTAATAAACCCGTTGAATCTGCATCCTGTAGACCTGTATCCAACAGAATATTTTTTTTCGTTACGCGTAAAAAAAAAATAGACAACCACGTTTATTAGTCCTAATCAAAAAAATAGAATCAGAGGGCTCAACTTTCCTTTTATCGAAACATAAACTGGTATATTTTGAACTCTTGTGCAAAATAATCCCATTCATCGAATCTTTACGATCATAAATAAGCATGTGGTTGTAATTTGAATAAACTCTGATAAAATTTTAGTTTGATGACCTTTTGGTAATTGGTTATTCTTTTTAAAAAAGTCTAAACATTCCTTCCAACAACGTTCCATGATGGAATTATATATTCCTTCTTTGGTTTGCTGAATTTCAGGCAGTTCAGTTTGTTGTTTTTCTTGTATCTCTACATCAATTTTAGTAAATATATCTAAATAATGAAATACAAAAAAAAATTAGTCTTTGTCATTAACAACCTGATAAATGTAAGGTAACTTTTTATTAATAAAGTGCAAATGATAATAAAAAATACTACCACTATTTGTGTCCATAGTAATAATAGTAATTTCTATTTTAATTGAATAAATAATAATAATTTTACTGTATCTTGATTTTTAGACAAATAAACTTTTCGTTGCTGATATTTCTGATATTTTTTGGCTTTAATTGCAAATAATGAGTAATGAATAATTATAATTATAATGTATAGTACATTCGAACTCAATCATTTTAATACCAAACATTCTTGTACTTTTTCAGTAAGATTCAATTCATAAATATTAACAGCGGCCACATATATGAGAAAATAATTTAAAAATTTTTGACCCAGACTAGATTATTCATATGAAAATAAACTTAGGAATATATAAAAAATTATTTTTTAGCAAGTTATTACTTATGACAATTAATATGATGAAATAGTATCACTAAAAAAAATAGTAATGAAATTATAATATGAGTAAAGTTATGGCATGTGATGCATGTGAACAAATGAAAAATCACGTAATAAATTAATTTTACGTAACACATGAAATATAAACTATAACTAATTTCCTGAATATGGAAATTTACATGATGCGACTCATCATGCTTAATTTATTATTGTATCATTATTAATTTTGACTCATTTTTACATTCTTATTATTTTTAAATATATAAATACCACCTTTTTTTCAATATTTCTCAAATTTTCTAACAGGTATCTTTACTTACTTTAATTATACTATTATCCCAATTTACAGTATTTTCTCTCTATAATAATCCTTTTAAAAAACTATCCCATCTACCCCCTCTATCCCCTCTAAACTCTCTCTTATCTTCCTTATACTGTATATGAGAACGTTCTCGTATCAGGCAAGGAAAGCCGGTCAGATTAGTCGAGTATCTCCTAACTGGCTGGTTGGTTTTTTTTCTTCTTTAAACCCTTTAAACTCCCTCTTATCTTCCTTATACTGCATATGAGGTCTTCCTCGTATCAGGCAAGGAAAGCCGGTCAGATAGTTGAGTATCTCCTAACTGGCTGGTTGATTTAGATTAGAATTCCCTCTTTATTTTACTTAATCTCAAAAAAATCCAGTAACTCTAAAGATACCATTTGTTATAAAAAAGTTTATACAAGTTGAGAATAACTGTAAAATACGGAAATTTGAAACTGCTTTTCCTAAAAAGAAGACAATCAGATATTATTGGATTTAACAGAACAAACTAATAAAGAAACAATTTTATTAACTGAAAATGGGGAAACAAAATATACAAAAAAAAGAAAAAAAGAAGGTGCAGTGGTCATATTAGACGTAAAGGCAAAAGAATCTAAGATAACACAAATATACAATCTGTGGGATAATGAGAAAGCAGCAACAAAATTACATGAATGGAATGACCAAAGAATTGATAAAGACTGAAGAAATCATTGAAAATGAATTTCAAAGAGAAGGAATAAGGAGAAAGCTAGAAACTGAAATGCAGAAAAAAAAAAATGGAAAGAACAATTCGAGGAAAAGTATATAAATGAAGAAGTACCAGGACAATCGGAGATTACTTATGAAGTGTGGAAAAAAGTGAGAATTATTGAGGAACTGGAAAAGGGGAACAGTGTACCCAAGAAATAAAATGTGGGAATAATTGAAGTTAACAAGTTATATCATGTTAATTAAAACATATGAAAAACAAAGATGTATAAGATAGAAATAGAAAGAAATAATGATGAAACAAATAAGAAAATGGAAAAAAGTATTAACAAAATTTTATGAATGGAGAGTATTAAACAATATTGGAGATTGCTAGTAGAATAGGATAAAACAATAAACAATATTTGAATAACAGATAACAATTAGTAAAATTAATTTAGATTTATTAAGATAGCATAGATTAGAAACATTTAATTAAACTAAAAATTTTTATTTTTAATTTTTAAATAATTGCAAAAAAAAAAAATTATTTACTGTATTTAGAAAAAAAATAATAAAATAAACTTTTATAATTAAAATTTTTTTATTTACTAAAAATTTTTAATATAAATCAATTAATTTCTTCTCCTCAATTCCGGAAAAACTTTTGGTTTCAATTATCCAAGATGATACTCTTCAAATTCAAATTGTTATTTCGTTTATCTCGTAATGGTACATGCGGTAAATTTCATAAAATTTGTGATAATCAATCCCATACTGTAACAATTACTAAAATAAACGACAGTAGCGAAATTCTTTGGTGAATATAGCTCTAATAAAGATAGTTTATATTTATTCTCTTTTAACAGTAATATTACTGTAGATTTTATCTTAGAAAATTATATTTTAAGTCATGTAAGGGATGAAAACTTAATTTTGGTCCACCATTTGGTAGCAGTAATCTTGAAATAGAGATTCTATGGTAGTAGATGTATTGAAACATCTTATGAAAAATCAATTAGGATTGGAAGTAGATTTACTGTAGAAGATGTGAAGTATTTCAAATTATATAGGTTTTAAAAATTCTAAAAATCGCATAATTTGCAAATAATTTAACAAAGTTTTTTTTTTAACTATTACCTTTTCATTAAATTTAATTCAATAATCACATCTCTCTCAATTTAATTTTTAAAAGTGACTGTACTTTTTGTTTTGAAGAAAATAAATTTATTTTTTTAAAATTTTTGAATACTACTAGTCTTGTTATATAATGCATCTCTCAGGTTGACTTGCACGTCCATATTATTATTTTTTTTTTAGTCTATGCTTGATCTTTAATCTACATGATTTAAAAATGACAATTTTATTATTATGTAGTCACAATTAAAAGTACTAAATTCTATAATCTTTGAAATTGGAGATACAACAAAATGTAAAAAGTAATATAGTCAGAACTCAATGTAATTGAGTTTACTGAAAATCAGTTTATTATATAAATTCTTATATAAAAATATGAACATTATTAAATATCAAACATCAAATATCAAAAAACTATTTGTTTTTATTATTAAATCCAATATAATTATTTTTTTATATCCTCCTAATATTGTAAATTTACTTTGATCAATTTACAAAAACAATAATTAAGTTCGTGTGAACAACAATAATGTATGTCAGATAATAACGTAAATATACTCATTTTCCGCTAGAAAAATTTGTCATGAGCTTCAAAATACAATTTAATGTTGCATATACAAATAAGTTTCTTTTGATATGATGGGATATTTAAACATATTAAATTACCAATAATTTTGCAGAATCAATATTTATATACTATTTTTCAAGTATATATCTGATATTTTTTTTATTAAATGGTGTGTTTAGTTCTTTAATAAGAACATTGTGTAAACTTATCTCTAATAGTTTTGTTGTTGAACACTATTTTAATGATCTTTGTACCTTTAAAGTTCTGGATTCCAAGGAATCCTTCAAAAGAGTTTGGAAACCATTTTTTTAGAGTTTTACGAACTATCATTTTAAGTTCTGAGATCGTGTTTATTGGTATTCAATATAACATCTGATATATCTATGACATCATGATCATCATCTTGTTGAGTAATTGGTGTTTGATGATTAAGGGGTTGCGAAGATGTTGTCAAATTGGGATTAGATACTTTGTTGAAATCCCTTTTGTTGATGGATACTGCATGAATTCATTGTTGTGAGGATTATCATAGGTTTCTTAGTAATTGAGCATGCAGTATAGACAAAGGAGGTGTTATTACAAAAGGTAAAAGAGGATATGATCGGCCTCAACATAAGTTTCAAATGAATCAAGGAAGATTTTGCAAATCATAACAATCACATGACAGTAACGGTGGTGAATCTACAAGATGCAAATAAAATAATGATGACCAATAAGAATAGGAAATACAACTATATGAAGTTATACGAATTAAACCAAATGATTGGTTTTACAAAAATTTAGATGAAGAACATACCCAAACATGTAACTAAGAAGAAAGAAGGTATTAAGAGAAAATATAAGAAATCCAGAAGAGCTAATTTATAAAATTAAGGAAGAGTTGATTAATGTAGAAACATTAATAGAAGTACATATATCTGATAAGAAATTCAGAAGCATATGGTCAATACCATGTAATGGTTATAGAATAGAAATTCAACAGATACAAGTGATGCAAGAGTGAAAAATCGTTAATAGAAGAAAATTTACTGCGAAAATTTTGAATATACCGTCCAATACAACAGAAGAACAAATGACGAAAAAGTTAGAACTCAGACACGCAAAACATTGAAAAATTTATAATAAAGATGATAAAACAATGGAAGTGACAGCATTTTTTGCCTTATATAGGGATAGGAGTATAGCTATGGGAAAAGAGTGATGATTAAAGGAAAAAAGTATAAATGGTGGACTGATGAGAAGAAGTTCCAAAATTGAATAGAAGAAAGAGGTAGAGTAAGAAGCAAATACAAGAGATATAATTATAATATATGTGGAAGATTCAATCACGAAATACATAACTGTCAGTTTAACTCAAGAATGCAAAATGTGTTCTGTATGATATGTAAGAAATAAGGATACAGTTATTACAAATGCTACTTTAGAAACAAGGAACCAAGAAATATGTTAAATAGGGATAACAGTAAGAGATTTAGTGGAATTACAAAGATACCATATAATTTTCAGGGGGAAAGATGACAAGAATTTAATAGGTACAATCAGAATAATGAAAGGCAACAGTTTTTTAGAACTGGAGTAAATAGAATCCTGATCAACAGAATAAGATATAACGATAGAATTAACACTAAAGAAGCAAAAGGTTATAACAGTTAACAGACAAGGATTTAGAAATAGAAATGATGATAATAGAAGAGAAAACAACAGTAATAGTAGACATGATGAAAGAAATAATTACAGTGGTACAAGATGCCACTGAGGGATCACACAAACTAATAAATAAAAGCGTTAGTGGAGAGAAGAAGAAGGAGAAGAATAGGAAGAAGAAAATTATAACAAATAATAAAAAAAATAATAATAATAATATAAAAAAAATATATATATATTCATAATAAAAAAAAAAGTATAGATAAAGAACTGAAAGCAGGGAATAAAGGGGAATTAGTAATTGACTATTTAGGTAATAGAATTAAAAAATTGAAATTATAAACAAAAAGAATGATACAATCACAGTCGTTTTACACAACATGAGGGGAATGAATGATCTAAGGAAGAGCAAGCAAATAATGAAATATATAATCGAAAGGAAATCGAAATGAGATATAATAGGTTTAGCAGAAATGAAATTGATGGTCAAAAGTGATAGATTCAAATTCAAAGAAATAGAAAACGTGATCATATCAAGTCATGAAGAAAATGCAAAGGAAGGAGTTGCACTTATAATCCGAAAGCAACTAGGAGAAACATAGAAAAAATAGAAGGTCAAATGATAAAAATAGAATTAATATTTAATCAGAAAAAAAACAAAAATATGAAAATAATTCAGGTATACAAACCAAACATGATAAAAGTGATGAAAAAATAACTAAGATGATTAATGAATGGATAAATAAAAGTGATAGAGATAAATGGAAAATATTAATTATGGGAAACTTAAATGAAAATTTAGATAAAATGGAGAAAAGAAATGAATACACAAAAATAAGGAAAAAATTAGTAAATTAATTGGAAATCAAGGGATACACTGACCTACAAAAGACTATATGTAGAGATAATTGTGATCTTGAATATATATGGACCAATGGATAGAGTAGTACACAGATAGATTACATGCTTATGAATGAAAATTTAATGGGACGAATTAAGGAATTTAAGCTAAAGGAAAGCAAATTATTTACAAATAGTGATCACAAAATAGTTATTATTAAAATTGATAAAAGCAAAGAAAAAAGACAACAGTGGCAACAGATACAAAAGAAAAAAATATTAGACGTAAATAACATAACTGAAAACAAATAGGAGGAATTCAAAAATTATACAGAGTTAAAAGCTAATAAAGTGAAAAAAGAGATAGATAAGATAACAGAAATACAAGAGTTAATGGAAAAACTAGAAAATATTATTTTAAGGGCAAAAGATTGTAATTTGCCAATGAAAGAGATAATAACTAATAATAGACAAAAATTAAAACCAAAGGAAATATTAGAATGGATGACATATCAAAGATGGATAATTAAAATATAGAGAGAAATGAAAATGGTATATAAACTGTATAAAGAAAAAATGATAATAAAAAAAGAACAGTTGGAGAAATTAGATAAATTAATAGAAAAATATAACAGAAAAATACCAAAAGAAATAAACATAATTACAAATAGAAATTATAATTTAGAAGCGATCAAGAAAATTAATAAATTAAAGAAAATAATAGAAAAGAAACTAATCAGTATAAGGATTAAGAAAGATCAAAAGGAGATAGATAGAGTAATTAAAAGAAGAAAAATAAATTTAGAAAAAGATCCAAAAAAGATGATATAGAGTATTCTATGGGAAAAACAAATGAGTAGATTAAAGATAGATAAAATAGTTATAGAAGAAGAAGAAAATAAATATAGAATAATAATATCAGAAAATAAAATAATGGAAAAGGTAAAAGAGTATTATAGAGAATAGATGAGAAAAAGAAATATTAATAAAACAGGAATGAAAAGAACAATTGAAACCAATAGATGAGATAAAGTCAGAATGGTATAATAGTCTAATAGAAGAGATTAAATTAGAAAAAGTAAATGAAGTAATAAATATAGCAGCAAACAATAAAGTGCCAGGAATTTCTAGCATTACGTATAATATGTGAAAAAATAGTAATACAAAACTAAAAGAATTATTAACTAAACTTTATAATAAGATATTAAAACAAGGAGAATATCTAGAATTCTAGAAGGATGGTCTGATATATTCAATACCAAAGGAATGATGATCTTAGATTAATGAGGCTGATAACTAGTACTCTGAATGAGTTTGAGTCAACCCAGGTCAAGTCATGAGTCGAGTCAAATCAAGTCAATTTCAAGCCAATAATTTTTCAGGCTCATGATATCAATTCAAGTAATGAGTTAGTTATGAGTCGAGTCAAATATAAGTTAGAATAAATGTGTTAATATGAAACTCTACTGCGCCAATTTACTGTACCATACTGTACCACTCTATGATTGTGATTTTCATGATCATGGTGATCTTAGTGATAATAGTGATATTAATGATAGTTAAGATAGTTTTTTTTTTTGACAAGTTAAACATATTTATTGTATTAAGTATCTTATGATGAATACATTCTATAAATTACATATACATTCTCTATATAGAAAAATGTAACTTGTCATGCAAGATTATCAGCTTGTAAAGGTGGAAATTGTAAACAAATTTCCCTTGGCATAAATGGCCCTTACACTTAACCTTTAATCTTCTAACTCAGTACCCTTGTAATTATCTAGATTAATACCTTTATCTTGTCTATATTCCCTATTTTTTTCCCCTAAATCGTAACCCAAGTAATTTAATCTATCATCTATATTATTAATATTACAAAGTGATTGATTATCTAAACTATAATTACTACTACTAATTCCATTATTACTATTATTGAATTCCATACCCTTCCATAGGCCCATGAATTGCAGAATCTCTTTACTATGTAAACATTGGATTTTGTTAACTAAGCGATGGATCTTTTTAAAGAAGAAATCACTCTGAAAGACACCTGACTTTACAAAATTTTGGATTGTCTAATAGCCTTTAAAAGCAGCTTGATGAAGCCTTGTCTGCTTATCCAAGACCGGATGCTTAAATTCATCATATAAAATATTGGTAAGATAATAGGAAATTTTCTTGCTAATAGGTTTAATGGAATAATCATTATCATCAGCTAAGGTTTGAGCTGTGGAGGTTTGTACCTGATTCACTTCCCATTTTTTGAAAAGTTGACATCATGAAATCCATAGTTGATCATAAAAGGATTTAATGAAAATTGATATAAATCTATCCATTATCTGGTATGTAATATTACGTGAATGGGTAATTCAGTTGAGAGAGTTGTGTATGGAGGTACTGATAATAGATCATAATAGATAAAATGGTAAAGAATTGTTTCTATTATTATCAACTATGTTGAAGTGAAAGAAAAAGTTGGAGAACCAATTTTTGATTAATATAATAATAAATCTAGCAGCTTCAGGATCTTTGTGAACTCTTGGGAGCCAGTCATCTAATTGCTGTATAATACTGTTAAGCGATGATAAGTGAATGCTATTCCAAATATGATCAATTGCCAAACAGACCATTAAGTAGTAAATTGTTTCTTATTCACTATGATAGTATAAGCATCTAAATGAGAAAAATAATATAGGATTACGTTCAGCCATAATAGCGTCCACTAGTAACAGTAGATTGGAAAGTTTCAACCTATGAATAAAAGAGGTGTATATATCACTGTTAAAGCATAAATTATTATTTCTTGTTGCAAAGGAAGACCATAAAAAAGACCATTCGGCAAAAGAATAAGTTGAATCATAAAGGTCATTATTGTAATATAGGGAAGCCCATTTTGCGCTTATTGAAACATTATACAAAATATTTAGAAATTTCTGCAGATTAAAGTCTATGATAACTTCCTCATTCCAAATGATAGAGTGAGAAAGTTGAGCATGATAATATGAAGGATGAACCTTTAAGAAAAGATCTGAGTTAACACCCAATTTAGCTAAAGAGTCTGCAAGGTCATTGCCTTCAATCCCTAAATGTTCTTTAATTTTAATAAAACTAATTTCTAAATGTTTTTGATTAATAAAATGCCATATATCTATCAATAAATTATAATTATAATAATATTTCATTAAAGTTCACATATCTTTAATAGATCTATTATTTAAACTATAATTATATACTAAATCTTGCACGTCTCTAAGTGCATTTATAGTGCATTGACTATCAGTGTAAATTGAAGCAGATGTGTGATTTGGTAAAGTGGACATAGCCATTAAAATCGCTCCTAGTTTGGCTTTGAATGATGAGGGAAGAAATTGAATGGAGTCCAAGAACTTAATGTGTAGGTAAGTACTATTAATCTATTCTACACCCATCCTAGAGCCATCATCCTTTGATGAGCAAAGTGAACCATCAGTGTATAAATTAAAGTGTGTATCAGAAGTGGCCATGTGTTGGGCTAAAAGATTTGATAGTGCAACAGATAATTAAAATAGTTAGGATAGTTAATATATTTGTTTTCTTTAATATCTTTATTATATTTATTATATTTAATATATTAGTTATATTTATTATAGTTATTATCTTTTTATTATATTTTATTTTTGTATAAATATCCTGAGAATTTTTCTAAGTTCTCTTCAGTTCTTATAACTTCAATCGAATAATAAAATATCTTTTACCTCAAAAATACTATACCTTTTACCAATTAAAAAGTGAACTAATACTCAATAAACTAAAATTATTGTTACCTCTATTGCCATAAACTTAATTAATTTATTTCAAATATAAAGAAATAAAAGTAAAGATAAAGGAATCAAGAGAATAATTAGATGTAATATCATTCAGGTTATTTATTGTTAGCATATTTATTTGGTAATTATCAAATTCAATGTTTGTTGTTTAAATATTTATCAATATTTATCATTTAGGTTAAAATCTGATATTTTATCACTATTTATTCACATTGAACTCACTTGATGAGAGTGATTATTATCGATATATATCACATATTATAATTAATGTAATAAATAAAGATGAAGAGATATATATCACTATATATTCCAAAAAAATTTTCTGATGATAAGTATTAAGTATGTCTGTATGAAAAAACTTTATAGCATTCAATTATAAATAAATAACTTATATTAGATATAGTATAGGTAATATATATAATATAGTTGTAGGATGAAACTATGGTTGGGTAATAATAAAAGTCAAAACTAAAAACTGTCAAAAGTCTAAATGTTTTGATAGGTTTCAATAGTTTAAATTGAAACATTAAAATTTTATCAAAACTTCTGACCAATCAAAATTATGCACATAATAGTTTTCTGATAAATTCTAAATGAATGAAAAATAAAAAAATATATATATAAATAAATAGCTCACTTTTAGGTATCAACATTTATTATATATATCAAATATCCATGTATAAGAGTTAAATACTGTATACTTACTCACTTAGACTTACTACCTGTATGAGTTCTATTTATTACTAAGTAAGTATTTCAAGTATATATACATCTGATAATAAGGGAATCACCCATCTACTCATTTATCATAAGTATTAAATATGTCTGTATGGAAAATAAAAATAGAAAAACACTCAGTTATAAATAATCGCTTATATTAGATATAGTATAAATAACATGTATGAGTTCAAACTTTCA
>QKYT01000172.1:148550-164125 GCA_003550305.1 Glomus cerebriforme | reverse complement strand
GTTTCATCCACAGAATTATCACGAGTAGTACCTAAAAATACATAAAATAATAATAATTGTTCAACTTAGACATACAGTATATATACAAATTTTATTTACGAAATTCTTTATTTGTTCAACTTCAAAAAAAAATACAATTATATTGGTTAACGTTTATGCAGTATTGAAGTAATAGGTTGATATCCCATCAAGAGGTATGTGATGGTACATACCTTGTGTAAGAGTCTTCCTTAATACCTTTCTGGCATGTTAAATTGAATTTCTATTATTGTTACGCAGTTAAAAAGTAAAAAAAAAACAAAAAAACAAAAAAAACCGATTAATAAAATTAAACAAAAAATTTTTTTTTGGGAAATATATATATAGAAATTTTTTACCATGAGTCATTTTACGTTATAGTTGCATTATAGTTGTATTATATAATCATTGACGGCGGATTCAAATCGCACCTCTAAAAAATAATAATTATGAGTCATGACTAATATTTACAGATAGCAAGATATATTTTTAATAAAAATACGGTGATTTTATTAGTAATACAAATAATACAAAAAAATTACTCATTCGACTGATAATATTTTAATGTATTTAATTGTGATTTTTGATAACAAGTTACTTTTTTTTTTATATGCCGCAATAATTATATTATATTACAAACCTTACTAGTTTTAAATATTATTACCTATTCGTAATGATGATCATTACGATACATCTCATAGAAAATAATAATACTGTAGTATTCACTATTCAGGTTCATAAATAAATGGGAAGCTATTGTACATCGAGGTTTAATTGCATTGGTATGATATGATTCAACGAATTGAAAGAATATAAAGACATTGTAAAATCATTGATATAAATAAGCAATTCTTTGTGTTTTAATCGATAAAAAAATTTTTAATCAGGTTCAGTTTATCAGTTATTTCATCAATTATATTTCTTTTGTGTTTATCCAATAGTATTATTATGTCATCAATGTGCTTCATAATTTATAGAGTAAAAAAAAATTTTTTGACAAATTATTTTTGTGCTGTCATTACCTAAAAAAGCATATATTAAACTCGTTACATTATTTGGTTATTAAATTTTTTTAACGCTTCAAAATTTGTTTATTTATTTATTTCTGTTTCATTTTTAAAATTGATGGTAGGTTATTGCATTCTGGATACCTTGAATTATTGATTATAAAAGCACAAGTTTTTTTATTCGTATCTAAACAAACAGTAACTATCGTTTTTTTTTCCAAATGGTTTACAACATCGTAAAACCTTTAACATAATTCCTACTGATCTTACAATAACCATTAGAACTTAATAGTCATCCATTAGGAATTATAAAATGAGAATTTTCCAACTCCAAACAAAATAGATTTTCAATTTTTCTCAATAATGATATCCCACTCAAAAATGCCATCACCTTCTAATGCTATTTTAGTTCTAACACTTTGAAGTTGATTACAATCATATGATGCACGTACAACTTTTCCATCATCTTCAATAATAAGATTTGGTTCACATGATGACTTATCCCAGACACAAGTAAATTTATATAATGATAGTATTCCACGAATGTAATTTAAGTACAAGTTATTTGATCCTTTTTGACGTCTATAAACACTTACAGTTGGAGTAATGTTTAATGGTTCAATAATATCAATTATAATTTGCTCATTAATTCGTCTAAAATCAATAAATTTTACTAAAGCTTTCAATTCATTAATGATTTTTTGACGATTGGCAATATTCCCATTTCCTAATTTGATTGAATTCTTTAATTGTTCCAAGGTTGGTAACTTTTTCAAGAGAATTTTATATGAATTATTAGAAACTTGTTTTGCTGCAAGAATAGCACTATATCAAAACTTCATATTCTGGTGTTGCAAAGAGTTTTTCTTTTTTATGTGTATAAGATATTTAAGAGCTGTAATAGATAATCGACCAAATTCAATGGTACTTAATGGTGTTTCACCAATAGAATATTATCTTCTGACAATAACATTGTATCTGTAATCTTAACAATTCAGGTGAGTAATTCTCACTATAATTCTCTTCTAAAGTTTTTTTTGAAGATTTAATTTAATAATTGTAAATAATCCGCAGCATTAAAAACTTCAACTATATTATCTATGGTTAAAGATTCTTATTTAACTGATCCTGTATAAGTATATTCTAATAGTAGTAGAATTAATTGTTGGAAAAGAAATTTTCATAACTTTCCCTCATTTCATTATAAAGTAAACCATCCAATACTTCTGATCTTGCTGCTAAAATTGCCCTAGAATTCTTTTCATCCCTACATAAAATTTCTGTCACTATTTATTCATTTTCGAAGATTTTTTTTTTTCAAAGAAATGTAACAGAATCAAACAATTTTAAATTGTATTTACACATTGTATAACCATGGTATATAAAAAAAATTTTAGATATTATACGTGTATCGTATGCGTATACCGTATTACGTTACTCTTTTACGTTATTTTTTTTTTTAGCTACGCCTTCTTTACAGATAATTACATTGTTCAAAGATAATCATAATCATAAGATTTTCTGTAGAAACAATTTACACTTGAAACAATTACATCTGATCTACTATTATTTTACTTCCCGAAATTTAGAGCAAATTTGGATATATCATTCCGCCATGTTTATACTTGACATATTATTATAGTTCAGCTGATTAAAGAATATTACGAGTTTTAATAGACTAATATTTTATACAATTATCCAATTTCTGATTCGTTGTTTAACAATAATATAATTATTGAATGGGGTAAAAATAATAATTATATTATAGTTAGGAATTTAGGATTAATGTGGTAATATTTAGTTAAACGCAATAATGATCAGAAATTGGATAATTATACAAAATATCAGTCTATTAAAACTCGTAATAGTCCTAATCAGTTGAACTATAATGTCCAAATAGTTCGTTTAATATCTCGAATCACGCGATAACGAGTA
Organism: Glomus cerebriforme; assembly: GCA_003550305.1. Taxonomy (NCBI): domain Eukaryota; kingdom Fungi; phylum Glomeromycota; class Glomeromycetes; order Glomerales; family Glomeraceae; genus Glomus; species Glomus cerebriforme. The sequence goes on along the minus strand of QKYT01000172.1, from coordinate 161,165 downwards.
CCTCTCATTTTTGAACAATGTAGTAGAATAACATGAAATATTTGTTTCATATGGTACTTTGATAATTCTCGCGCATTTTGAAACTTCATTCCGTGATGAATAGAATATTTCGCTCAAAGGTGAGTAATAATTGAATAGAATTATTATACTCGCGATTAACATATTTAAAAAAAAAAAAATTCAGTTTAACAGATATAGAGCTAAATTTTTTTTTATAAAAGATACAGTATTCTAATTGAAGATGCAAAATATTGGGAATAAAATTAATTAATAGAATGAGAGGAAGCTGATGATAATTTGAAAACAATTTAACTCTTCAAGATCTAAGATCCATCAATGTTTACGTACCACGATAACTACCTTGAAGGGCACTCTTTTAATTTACATTACTAATCGTAACGAAAAAAATGAGACGGAAATTATAAAGCTTTCATAAAGCTATCTTTCGAATAAACAAAAGCAACAGGTGCTGTTAATACAAAAGTGAGAAATTAAAAGGTTTTTATAAATTTCGTGATAATTAATTAATTCAATAGTTGTGGCACTTACTTTGAGGGTATTATCTTAATTTTTATTTTAATCTTTTAATAAAATAAAAATAATTATCGATTAATTATATGTTATAATGTTATAATTTACCTTATTAAATATTATTTGTTTAAAAAATATATATATAATGATTTTTTTTTTCCTTTCTGAAGTATTGAAGTATTGAAATTAAATCTACTTAATTCTATAATAAAGTTTTCACTAGATCATTAATTTATTTGATAATAGTAATGAATTACATGTTATATTTCTGTGAGGTAAAGAGAGATTAATATAATATATTATTTGAATCAATATTACTTCTATATGATATCTATGCTAAAAAAAAATGGGTTATATATTATAATGAATAATTGTTGACACGAAAAGATCAATTCTATTTCTTTGATTTCTTTGGTTTCAATGATGATAAAAGAAATGAACACTTTTCATAATTCTCCTTGACTTCAACCAAAACTTTTTCAAATCTTCTGATCTCCCATTCATCCAATTCCTTTTTCTCAATAATTTTCATATCATTCCATAATTCTTTTAAATATCCTTGATATGCTTCCAAATATTCTTTTGAAGTTGAAAAACTTTTAATAAAATTTTCCAATTCTAAATTTAAATCCAATAACATTTTTTTAGATTTAGAAATATTTTTTAAATCTTGTTCAAAAGCGATTTTATCCTTATTATCAAACATCTTAAAATTTGTAATCATATAAAATAAATTAGCAAAAGGATATTCAAGAGGATGTTCATAATAATTAATAGCATTTTCAATATTATATTTTATAAGTTTAATTTCATAAGATATAAAATCACTATATCTTCTAAGTAATAAAGTACTATTTAATGCTGTATCAATTTCATTTTGTATATCCATTAAATCATCAATTAAAATTTTCAAAGAATTAACGATAACAGAATCATCCAAATCAGTTTGTTTTCCGAAAATCAATGATTGATAAAATTTAACGAATATATTTTTAGAACTTGTTAAATTTGAATCTTCTTTTAATCTTATAATAATAGGAGTTGTTTTATAATTATTATATTCAAGTATATTTTGAATATTTTGTTCCATGTTTGAAAAATATTTAAGACTCTTAAAAAAAATCGACGTATATGATCGATGTGCTGTGTAATAATGTTTTAAAAAATCCCCGTGATTATCTAAGAGATTCTGTTCTAAAGCCTTAAATGTATCGGAATTTTTTAATAATAATCTTATATAAGCGTAATACATGGGTATATGTTTAGATGCTAAAAAATATATAAATTAAAAGGTTATTTTCGTGTTTTCAGAATCTTTACGCGAAAATCAGATTAATATTTCATTTATAAATAATAATAATAATCATACATGTTAAAAATTCCATCGAAACAATTTTATTTCCCAGTATTTCAACGGAATTTATAAATTCATTCACGCAAAATGAATGCGCCCGTGGCGATAACTGTAAAATAGATTAAAATTTTAATTATTATTAATTATTATTATAATTTTTTTTTTATATAAATTTTTACGTACCACGAACTCATTCTGATGAAATTTATTACTCCCCTATAAAATAAAATAAATTTTTTTAATAATAATAATAAAAATAATAAAATAATTTCTTAAAACTCACCTTTAATATGTAATCTATGACAAATATAATTATTATTATGATGATTATGAATATTAAGCAAATAAATTCTTCGCTTTTCGAAGTCTCTTCTAATTTTTTCCTAGATAAATCTTTTTTTCTATGTGACTGTATAATTTTTATCTGTTCATCCCCCCGTGATTTCTTAGATTTTGATTTTCGAGTTTTATCTCTATAATATTTTTGTGTCATTTTTTTTCCTCAAAACTTGTAAAATTTTTTTTCCACTTTTTTTTCAAAAAAAAAAAAAAAAAAAAAAAAAAAAAAAAAAAAAAAATAAACTGCAAAGATAGATAAAAAAAAATAATAAAAAAAAAAAATTAAAAAAAAAAAAAAAAAAAAAAGAGGAAAAAAAAAAAAGGTGGCGTTTTCTGAAACTGTTTTTTTTCGAATAGATTCATTTATATAAATATTACAAATGTCAATCCATTTCCAAATTGTATTAGTAGGAACACAAAATATGTTATTGTTTTTATTTTTGTGTAAATTAACTTACGAAATTTAAAGTTCCACAGTTTTCGAGGACATTCAAATTATGCTTTTTCGGTATTTTTTAATTTGTATTATGCAGCTTTTTATAACCCTATTTTTTCTTTCAAGTATGACTGAAAAGATTGTTAAAAAGGTCGTAAAGATAAATCCGTTTAACTAGAATAATTTCATTATATCTTTCTAATTTTGATTTTATTATTATTATTATTATATCTATAATTATTATAATTATTATTATTATTTCATTATTTCATTATATCCGTTAAGAAATAATTGTCGATTTTTTTCATTGGTTCCTAATTTATCCTTAATAGTTATATTTAAAAATAAACTCTCTCCTAATGGTTGAAAAAGAAAAAAAAATCATACATTTACTATTTTCGATGTTAATAATAATTTTTTTTTTCGTCTTTCATTATCCTCATTTGTATAATTATCTATTCCGTTTTTATACTATCAATTTTGGATTTCTTTGTTGTATCACGTGCCTCTTGGCGAATTGTCTAACAAAGAAAAAATCAACTAACTAAATCGAGAGTATATGGAAAGAAATTTAGCATTTATTACATATTCTTCCAAATGTAGGTATAAAAGCGCAGCGTTTTTTTTTCTCCCCCCTTTTATCTTACAAGTACTTGTAAATTTTTTTTTTTTTTTTTATTTTTAACATTCATTCATAAAACCATAAATTTGATTGTCAGGTTAAAAATAAATGCGTGCATACATTATAAATATGCCGTTCACATTATTTTATTAAGAAAAAATTTTTTTTTAATACAGTATATAATTCTAAAGATATAATGTTATTACAGTAATGTTTTTTTTAAAAAAAAATAAAATAAAGTAATAAATAAAAAAATAAAATACAGAAATTAATTGATTACGAAATTTTTCCAAAAATCTCATCTCAAAAAGTTTATAATACAGATATAAAAATATGAAAAAAACGTTTTTTTCACATTTTTTTTTATTTTTTTTTTTTAATATTTAAAGTACCCCCCATTGAAATCTTAAATTATTAATCCACTTCACAATCAATTTCATACGTTCATTTGAAGATCGTTTCCCCAAAAGTTCGTATCTTTCTTCATCTTTAATGGGTAAAAGTAATGCCATATAGAATGAAAAATCGGCCGCATTTTCCGGAATTTCACCTAATGATGATGTTAAATCACGAATATGAAGTAACGTCTCGTTTCTATTAACGAAACCACGTGCTATGTTTATTAATTGTGATGTGGTTTCATTGGTTGGTTCACGAATTATAACATTCTTGATATAATAATTATTATTATTATTAATTAATATTTTTCCTTCTTCTCCTCCTCCTCCTTCTTCGTCAGATTCATCTTTTATAATTTGAACTTTTGCAATATCATAACCATCTTTTATTCCACCATTTGAAAGTATCTTAAATCGACCCATGGCTGTGGCTTGAAATATTATTTCACCTTCATTATTGGATTCAATTTGTTTAATTTCCATTAAAGTTCCATATTCACATTTTTTTGATAATAACATACCAAAATTTTTACGATAACGTGACTTTAAACATGATTTAATAAGTGATCGATGATTTTGTTTCGTAACATTAAAAGTATATGTTCTCTTAGGAAATACTAAATGACCAATATAAATTGGCATTTCTTGAAGTAATCTTTTTTCAGCTTCTAATATTCTTTTCTCTGATATCATTGCATCATTTTGTTCAGATGGATGTTCATAAAAATATTTAATATTTGGTAATTCTGTTCTACATTGTTGTAAAGGACATCGATTATATATACTTAAACGATATAATAAACATTCCTTACAAAATGTATGTCCACATGTCGTAGTTAAAGGATAAATACAAGATTCTTCACAAAGATGACATTTTCTATTATTTAACATAAGTTCTCTAACATGATTAAGATCAAATTGAATTAAAAGATCATCAACTTCACATTTTAAACAAAAACTTTCCGCCCATCTTTGAAGGATATCACAATCAGTTTCAATCACAGATAAATATTTTAATTTTGGAAATGATGCTGATAAAAGTGGTGAAATTAATTCTTGTGTAATATTATAACATTTTTTAAATCTTAAAACTTCAAGATTTTTACAAGCGATTAATCCATCTAATGAAGTACAACCATGAAAATTTGTACAAATGAAATCAATACATCTTAAAGATGTCGTTTGCGTTTCTAAAGCATCGATAACACCTTGTGTTGAAGTAAGATATATACTTTGAAATGATTGTAATGCTTCTTGTTCTGTTATAAATTTTGCAACATCAATAGAACCACTTTCGTTAAATCTTCCGACGTCTTTCATAAAAACGCCAAATTGTTCCTAAAATAAAAAATTTCGATTTTTTTTTTTTTTTTTAAATCTTACTTTTAATAAATAAATAAATGATTAATTAATTTTAAAATGAAAAAAAAAAAAACATACCACTTTTTTACAATTTTTGGCAAGAAGATCAAAAAATCGAGGTACATGTAAATCAACCCAAATCCTACTTACATTTGAAGTTAAATATCCATGTTTAGGTTGTACGTAAAACATTGGTTCTACGATTTCAATAATGAATAAAGTTCTTTGTAATTTTTTATATGATTCATTAAATAATTTTAATAAAGTTTTCATAATGAGTTCAAATAAATAACCATCATCATGAGCTCTTCTTTCTTGTACCCAAAAATATACACATGATATAAATGTTTGATAATAAAGATGTTTATGATATGTTTCATAATTAAATAATGGTTGATCAAAGATAACGGGTAAATTAATCCCTTTGTTTCTTAAGTCTTCTCTATTCTCTTCGTTTAAACATGTTAAATAAGTATCGATTATTTTATAACGATTAGGATTTTTTGCAAAAGCATTGGCATAATAAAATGGTTTCGACCAAAGAATTCCAATTACATTTGAACACCAAAATCGGTTCACAAGAAGACATGAAAATAATGAGCGTAATCCGCCATGACCCGTATCCAAATAACCAAAAATTTCTTGAAGTATTTCAGCAGGGAAAAACATTTTAATTTTTTTTTTTTTTTTTTTTTTAGATTATTAATAAGGAGTTAAGTTTTTAAATTCATATCCTTTAATATTAATATATATATAATTTTTTCCGTTAAAAAAAAAAGAAGAAGAGCAAAAATTAAAATTAAAAACAAAAATAAATATTCCTATTCCTTTTCACCCTGAAAAAACCAAATAAATATAAAAATATAAAAAGGAAAATTAAAAGTTTTAATTAAAAAAAAAAAACTTATTTTTGACATTTTTATCATAAATTTAAAATGTTATCAATTGGCATTATCACGATAATTAAAACGAAACATTTTAAGATGTGATTTACATTTTCCGAAATTACCCGATTCCAATAATAAAATTGATCAACAAATCCTAACAAAAGATATAAACTTTCTGGGCTCCGATACCCGAACAACCCTATTCCTTGCAAATTATCTCTGTAAACGTAATGTTACTCTTTAAATTAAGCTTGAATTTTTTCTGATTTACAGAATAGTTATCTCTTTGAATTTTATCTTATCATGGAAATGATTTCCTATCAAAGAATCATAATGTAATATTATTTACAAATATAAATAGAATTAATTTCTATCGAACATTAAGTAAATCATTAATTTTTAATTTATTGTTTATTTTAATTTGTGCATTAAATGCGTTTTAAAATTTAATTAATCCTTTATAGTCATATTCTATTGTGTGATATCCACTACCGAATTTCAATTGTAATTAATTTGACATTTGGGGCTCATGAATCTTTCTGTGATTACGTGATTACATAAGTTATCTTTTTATTACGATCGAATTTTTCTTTAAATTTCCAATTTCCTTTTTTTAAAAAAAATTCAGGGGAGAAGGGAGTTAATTAACATCGATCTCTTACATTTTATAAACATTACATTATTAATAGGTATTCGGACTAAATATTTTTGCACTGCAACAAAATAAGAAAAAAATATCTAGAAATAAAAAGAAAAATCCACTTTATTTCAATATTAATAATTATTGGATAGGGGCATTTCAAATATCGGTTGAAGATCGACATATGTGATGGTTCGAATAATGAGACAACCAATACCTATCATCACAATATCATATGGCTATAGTAATAAAAATAAATTCAACAATAACAGATAACAAACAATAATATCAGATATCATGTGAAAAAATAATAAGGCATAATTTAAACAATTAAACGATTTTAACCGCAGTAATGCTGAAATTAATAATGACAGACGCATGATACACAATAGTACTTATAAAATAAAAAATTACTTATATAAAAAAATATTCAAAAAAAAAAAAGACTTATAAATCTTAAAATGGATCGATAGATATTAAATATTCAAAAAAAATACTTATAAATCTTAAAATATATCGATAAATATTAAATATTCAAAAAAAAAAATCCAATACATTTATACAAAATCGAAAAGAAATGAAAAAAAAAATAAAATAATGAGAGAATTTTACGTTTAAATAATAATAAATTATTAACTTAATCGAACCTATTTTTTTTCTAAAAGATGGCCAAATATATCTATAAGCATAAAAAGTATTCTTAATTTACTCGAGTTTATTTATTATGATTTATTTATTGAAAATTTTTTACACAATCATGGCGAGATTTTGAAAAATCGTATATTGATCGGGAGAATAATCGATGCAACCTGATTCTTGAATTGGCTCCACACATAAAGACGACGGACCTGATGATAAGGCCAAATCCTTGCTTTCGATGATGTTTTCCATTTTCGTTGGTAAGTAATACATAGACTGATATGGAATTGAGATTAATTGTGGTTGAATCAAATCATTAACGTCTTGATCATAAGAAGTATTAAAGGTGTTGAATTGATCCAGTGGTAAATCATTATTTGAATAAAATAAATTATTCATAGGATATTGATAAAATTGTTGTTGATAAGGATCGTGAATGATTTCCAGGGGTTCAAGAGGGTCAAGGGTTTCAAGGGGTGATGCTATACCGTGAATTGATGAATTGATCGCATCAAGGTAAGTATAATGTGTTGAAATTGCTTGGATATTTTGTGGTGTTGTAATTGAATTATCTATCATATATGAATTTTCATCAGAATTTAAATTTACTTGTAAAGGAACATGATCTTGAGGATCAAAATAATTCAACTTTGAGGATGAAGTCGATACGGGAGCATTAGATAAAGAATCATTTAAAGAGAGATTTGACGAATCATTTATATTTTGATCCGATTTTTCTTGAATATGAGAATTCGTTGTATTTTTCATAATACGGGATTTATTTCGGTTTGGTTTATAAACATAACCAGGATTAATTTCTCCGTGCTCACTTTTCGCGATTTGTGAAAGTTTGGTAAATAATTCGACGACTTCCGGACTACATTTTTTCCATACTTCACTTGCAAGACCAGATACAATAGGAACTTGAAGTTTAAAATCATCGATGGCCCCTTGGAACATGGTTCGAAAAATGAAAAATTTATTTGGAGGGCGAGCAGGTTTATCAGGTTGAGTTTTGGCTTTTTTATAAAAGAAACGATCTCGAATTTCTTGTGTAGTTGGTACGGGAAAATTGAACTTTGCACCATCGTTTAAGCTTACGATTACGAAATAACGATTATTTATTCCTCGTGAAGAGTCGAGAATCGCATTTACGACTTTACCGGTAATTAATTTTCTTCCACAACGAAGTGGGTAAGTACCTTGGTTATCTTTCGATTTGTATTGTGGCATTATTATAAATTATTGTTTTCGTGTATAAAATGAAGGGAATTTTTTTTTTTTTTTTTTTTTTTTTTTTTTTTTTTTTTTTTTTTTTTTTTTTTTTTTTTTTTTTTTTATCAGTGTGTTAACATATTTTTTTTTTATGGCAGACCAGCTTAAGATGAGAATCATGAAAAAAATGGCGTTTATTTATATAAATTCTACAAAATTATTTACTGTATCATTGCGTCAAAATGGTATTAGCACACTTTCATTCACCACCCAAGCATTAAAAATGTCATTACAACATAAAAAAAAAAATTTTTAGTAAGTGTATCACTTTCTTTAAAAAGAAAGGGACACGATTAATTTGATTGTTCTAATATTTTACTTATTTTAATCTATATGGAAATTCTAGCCATTTTTATATTACAATAAAACTTTTTCGTGCTAAAATATCATTTATGATAACAAAAGGACTTTCCGCGAATGTTTATATTATGTTATAATTTAATGGTTTAATTTATGTACATATCTTTGTATTTCGATGGCAATAAACATTTTTTTTTTTTATTTATCGAAACGCGACTGTTAAAAAAATATTTAATATACAGTAAAATTAGAAAGTATAGATTTTTTCAAAAAAGTTCATTATTATTACTTATTATATGGAAATATTACCAAGAAACATCGATGTATAGTATTTATTTGATTTTTCTTATTTATTTCACGTTTTAAATACATACAAATAACTAAATTTAATCCAACAATAGCATTATATTGAATTACATCAAAGAAATTTTATTCTATATTACCATTTTAATGCAAATAATTTATTATGAATCATGCGTATTTTTTGTATCATTATTTACAAAATATTATCTTCTTATTTTAGTATATTTGATTTTGAAGAAAAAAAAATCTTTTTGTTGATATGATTTCTAGTTAAGGAATTAAAAAAAACATTCCTGTGCATACAATGATTTTTTTGTTCAATATCCTTTAGCATAAAAAATCGGCAATTTTTTCGGAAAAAAAAAATATTTTTTTACATATATATTTTTTTCGAGGACAAATAAAATGCAAACATGTTTAAAAAAAAAAATTTTTTTTTTTTTCCTTTTTTTTTTTTTGAAACTACTCCTGCAGAAATAATAAAAAAAAGGTTTCTCATCGCATCAAATGATCCTATCAAATTGTTTAAGGTTTAGAACAAATAAACATGCAGATTTTTTTTAAAAAAAATCTTTGTCGTGAATCATGTGGTACCAAGGTACATTATTAACAAACAGAAATGCAGGGCGAAAATTTAGTTAGATCAACAATGGCTTTTTTCTTTTAGTGTTAGAATTAATACCGTCGAAAAAGAAAAATAATTATAATAATTATAAAAATAATTGTTTAAAAAATAAACATATTACAATAATTATTGTATGCAGTTAAACTCACAAACTCTGATTAACTTTTATCCAAACTTTGTTAATCATGAAAGAATAAAAGAAGCACCATCTAAAGACGCTACACGTGTATCAAAAACTTTATTTCATTAAATATGCAGTTATTGGTCAATTTTACGCATTAATAATATTAGATACTGCTATCATTTGAAAATTATCCGTTAGGTTTAGAACGATATCGAAAATGCACGATTAAGTTTTCGGAAAAAATCACACCATCTCTTAAAATTCTCAACCAAAAGAGTTATCGTAATGTTTACCTGTAATTCCTATTGTTTTTTTGTTTTGCATGAACATTACTTATTATTCGAGCGTTAAATTGCGGCATTAATTAGTTCAATATAAACTAATAATACTGTAGATTTAATGAAAAAAAAACCTTCATTTTTTTTTTGATTGAGTGGTTTAATTAGAAAAAAAAGGATTTTATTACAACTGATATTATTATTGTAAATCAAATTTAAAATTTGAGATTAATTAATAAACCTTTTTTTTTTTTTATTTAATATTAGAATTAAATAGCAAACTTGCCATATAACTATATTTTAGTCAATTACAATAACCGGTAATCCACCGGTTGTAAATGTTTGTTCAGTATCATTAATAGAATCAATTGAAAGAATTTCGTGAATTATCTCATCAAATTTTTTCTAAATATAAATTTAATTTATAATTAATTAATGCAATAAAAACAACTAATTAATATTCATCCAATTGAAATTATTTACCAGTCGTGATTCATCAATCCATCCTCCAACTAAAGCGCATCGTTCTAAATGAGACATTTGAAAAAATTGTAATAAAGTCGTGGCTGTTAAAATGATTTGAGCTGTAAATGGATTTATAAGAGGAGTAAAACATGACAAAAATCTTTCATGCTTTTTTTGTTGTAAAAATAATTCGATTAAAAATTATTCAAATTTTTAAAGAAAATCATCCAGTAATCCAACAATATTTACCAAACTTTCTTCCATAGTCATCCAGTCTCTTCCCTCCCATTGCTTATGATCCTTCCATCCATGATTTCCTATTCGTGTCACTCCTTCTCTATCACATCTTGTTGCGCAAGAATCTCCTATCATTCTCAATAATTTGGCAGACATTTCTTCACATAGTGAAAACATTATTGTCGCATTACAATTACAACACATTAATATCAATCTTAGTTCAGATGTTGATCTTAATATCGGTAAAGTAAAAGGATATGTGGATATAGTATATTCCATATTACTGTTAGTAGAACGATTATTCCACGTATATGTTTCTAGAATTACGTATAAATTTGGGTACTTTAAATGAAGACGAAGTATTGTCTGCACAAGTTTCAAAACAGATTGATCCTGAGAAAGCATATTTAGCGGATAAAATATAACTCCCGTTCGTTCGTCTATAATGAAATCGACTTCAACATGAATAACTTCAGATTTTTCTTCTAAGAGAAAGGGCTTTAAAAAAATTTTGTAGATGTATAAAAATGTCTTCATTTATTTTCAAAATCATTATTAAATCATTAAATGTTCACCTTCATGTATTCGAAATCTCTTTCAATAAGATCAACCTTACAATCTTTGCTTTTCAACGCAGTTAAGAGTCTACGATTCGGAAACATGCGTACAGAAACAATATATTTATGAGGTACAACGGGCATCGAAAGTTGTTCAAGTATGGATTTTCCAATGGCAACTAATAAAGTGAAAAAAAAAATTATTTTTTTTTTTATAAAAAAGGTCTTAAAATCAATAAATATTACTAAAGGAATTCTTGTTCAAAATCGGCACTTCTTTACTCGTGACGTAGTTCGCGAGAGAATTTAATGGTATAGCTACAAGTGACTTCATTATTTAAAATGTAACAACTTTTTGTAATTCTATTCAATGTTTTGCAATGTACCTGTTTCTGTTCGTTCTTTTTTCAAAAAAAAAAAAAAATTATGGAATTAAAACTTTTAAAATATTTGATATTACTTAATTATTATTATTATTATTATTATTTACAGAATATCTATCATAAAATCGAAAATTACCGTTATTTTGCTCAATCTCTCGCCGTTTTTCTGCTGATAATTTTCCTCGTAATATCAAGAAATCATCAATTGATCTAGTTGCTGAAAATGAATTTGAGAAGCGTATCGCATTGTGATGATTTTGTTCAACGGAAGATTTATTCTTAAAGTAAGGAGAAGTCTCAATGGAAGAATTATCAACAGCAGATTTTTCTGGTGTTGGTAAGTCTACAACCTGAGTATTATCGACAGCATATTTTTCTGGCGTTGACAAGTCTGCATCCTGAGTCAAATCTATTACTAAAGAATTATCAACAGCATATTTTTCTGGCGTTGGCAAGTCTGTATTCTGAGTTAAATCTATTACTTCAATATCATTATAGACATTTTTACTTTTTAAACAACTTGAAAGCCATTGAGTTACACGATCTTGCCCAGAAATAGATTCGTTGACAAATTCTGGTAAGTTTACATCATCTTCATTTTCTTCTTGAATCCAGCTCATAACATTAGGCATTGAATTTCCAACATTCCTGAAACTTCCAATAGTAGGTTTGCGTAATAATTGTTGAATATCAACAGATTCATTTTGTTTGTTTGGCTTAGATTGTTTTTTCTTGCGATTAGAACTCTTATTAGAATTAGGAGCCTTCGTTCGTGAATTATTTGTCAACAAACGATTATTAGGATTAGAAGCCTTTGTTCGTGAATTATTTGTCAACGAACGATTATTAGGATTAGAAGC
>QKYT01000172.1:56662-141663 GCA_003550305.1 Glomus cerebriforme | reverse complement strand
AAAAAAAAAAAAAATTCTCGTGACATAATTTAATAATTTAACCGATGATCCCTTGCATTTTTATATATATATATATAATAATTACAATATAAAAAATTATATTGTATTGTATTACACCTAATTTTGGAATCTCATTCAATTATAATATAAAAAAATTTTGATATTCATATAGTTAAGTCAATTTATAATTCATATGCTTTTTATTGATCAGACTCCGCCACTAAAAAAAAAATATATTACTGTATCTATTATAATGACAATCATTTTTTTTTAATATAATCAATTACGCCAATGTGTTTTACAGTACATTTCATAAAAAAAAAAAAGATATAAATATTGCGAAAAAAAATTTATTCTTTTTTTTTTTTTTCGTAAAAACAAATTTGATTATTCATTATTTTTTTTTCTTGTATACTTATCTCTATAGAAGAAATTATATATTTATTATAAACAAAATAAATACAAAAAAAAAAAAAAAATGGCATACTATTCAAATTGGTTCAAACAAACAGTCAATAATAGTAGCGAAAGTTCATCAACCAACGCTTCTATTACATTATTAACACCCGCTCAAGTCACCGTCAGTTCAATTAGGGACAAATTAGTTTATAACATTGAATACAAACCCAGTTCCGAGGAAATTGTCAATAAACCACTTTCAAAGGCTCCTAAACGTCGTGCTCGAGAAAGCACCACAAGTACCGCAAATACTTTTGCCTCTGCTAATATCGTGACCGCTAGATTCCAAAAACATGCAAGAAGTCACTCAAGAAGGCATAGCAGAAACGATTCAAATGAATCAAGTTTATCAAATTTATCAACTTTATCTAATATTTCAGAAGATTCGTTATGGGATGATTGGATTGTAAAATATAAATATCTTGATAAATCCGATGTCGTTGAAGACTCTCCAATGGAAGAATGGGTAATTTATCATTCAGATTTCTTTTCTTTGGTTTTTTTTTCTATCCGACGAAAATTTATATATACTAAAAATACTCTTTTCTTTTTTTTTTTATTAAATTAGATATTTGATACTATGTAAAACAAAAAGGGACGGATAATTATCATTATGCCATCAAAAGGAATCTGGTACTCTTTTTGACAAATATAAAATACACATTTGTACATTTTTTCGATTTGTAAAATATTTATTTAGATTCAAGGTTAAATTGGAAGTTTTTTATAAAATAGGACATTAAACATTTCACACATTTGTTATATTTGGTTTTTCGTTCGTTCGATACGAATAGATCTAACAAAAGAAAAACCATTCCTTATAACGACAAACACATTTTTTTAAAAACACATTTTATACTTTTTAAAAAAAAATATATAATACGCATTTTATGTATCATGAAAAAAAACAATTAAGATAAAAAAACATTTAAACACTTTTTAAAGATGAGAATAGGACATTGGGAAGATTTATTAGAACTATCACTTATTCTCTCTAATAAAATCTTTACGCTATATATAGTTAGAAATTAGATTCTTCATATTTTTTTCTTTTTGTAAAAATTAGAATTTTTATTAAAAGGATTTTATAAAAATAATAATATAAGAGAGAGAGATTTTATTATAAGAATCAGATAATTATAAGTTTTTTTTTCTGCTTTGTAAATTTTTTTTTTTTTAATTTAAGCATTTTTACTTTTAATATTTCCGCCGGGAAATCACAAACACAAACACAAACACAGCGTTTTTTTTTATAATAAATTTTCTTTGTAAATTTTCTTTTTTTGCATATTAAAACTGTTATCATAAATTCTCTCCTTTTTTTTTCATTTGCAAATTTTTTTTTTTTTAGATCAAAGTCTATTTTGTATATACAAAAAAAATTGGTTAAATTATTTATTATTTTCGTGTTTAATAAAAAAAAAAAAAAAATTTCACAATAAAATTTATCCCGCGTAATAACCGCGTGCAATACTTTATTATCGGAGTTCACAAGAATATTTACCTATTTACCGTAAATGTAAAATGAAAAAAATCCGTAAATCCCGTGGCGCAATTTTCCCGCGCAAAATCAAAATCATAATCAAAAAAAAAAAAAAAACCCTGAAAATTTTATTTCACACGCTATGTTTAAAAATAAACTAAATACTAAATAAAACCAATAAAGAAAGAAGTTTGTAAACAAATAAGTAAAAAATGAAAGTAAAATATTCTCTCGTTTTCATAATAGATGATAATTAATTTTTTTTTTAATAGATAAGATTATTTTTAATTTAATGTAAACAAGTTGTGAAAAATAATAATGTTCAATCGTTTTGATTTGTAAGACTTTTGTTATACAGAATATTTATTTATACTTGCCGTTAATTTATTTACTTAAAAGTCGATGGGCTGTTTTTTCTACTATTAGATTATCTTTTAAGATTAAAAATACGTTATTTAATTTCTTTCTTTTTAAGTAAAATTTTTGTGTTTCTATTTCTCTAATTTGAAATAGATAAAACGTAATTTCATATGTTCAGGTATATAATCGTACTCATTATGCAACAAACATTTAAGCACCGTACATCTTAATGATATCAATATAATTTTTATGATAAAAACCAGTGAGTATTTGAGTATTTTGAACTATTTGAAACACCAAAAAACTGTCCCGTGCGCCTTCTAAAATAATAATTAAAAACTGTTTTTTTTTTATTATTGTAAAAGGCGTAATTTTTTTGATTACATAATTTTTCATTTTTGTAATTTTTGTGATTCGTTTTACCATCACTCCTAAATCTTCCTATAGACGTTTTCGTTCGATAAAAAGAAGTGAAAGAGAGAGAAAAAAAAAAATGCATGTAATGTACAAGCAAAAAGAAGAAAAAATGAAAATATTAAGAGAGATGATCATCCCACTTTTTTTTTTTTTTATACTTTCAAAAAAACCTTAGTTATAACTCATACGGTAAAGAATTTTTACTATATAAAGATTTAAAACATGATGATCATAACTTGAAAATTGGTTTTTTTTTAAAGAAAAAATGGATGAAATGCAATGTGCGATCGTTTGGCGTAAAAAAGTTTTCGCAGATTTCCTTTAATAATAAAATTTTTTACATCTAACCTGACCTTACAGCATGTAAGTAAATGCTTGGAGTCTAACAATCATGCTATATAAATATTACCGCATGTATGGTATGGTATATATACTGTACATTTATAATAATCGTTTATCATTTTTACCATACATTAACAATTTTAATTAAAAACATATTGACCAAATAACATATGATTTTTTGAAAAAAAACAATGGTAATATAATTGACGATTTCTTTTAAATACAAGATAAATTTCTTGTTTCCCGTTCAAATTTTTATTAATTAAATAATGAAGCCATGTAAGGAAATTACTTTTATGGAATAATTTACTTGGTGCTTTTCAAATTATGCATGTAATAAAACGATAAAAGAGTATTGTTCATATGACAAAGTACAGCACATTGCATTATTATTTTTATTTTCTTTTTTTATTTTTCTTCTCTTTTTTGACAGTTAAAAAGAATGAGTCATGGTTGTGGCGTAGTAGTGGTAGTAGCGTAATGAGACAAAGGGATGGTTTGTGCCTCCAAACATTAGAATCTCCGACAATAATTATCAACCCTTTGCGTCACGCGTAGTTTGTAGTATCAAAATTACTCCGATAAATGAGAGCTTTAAACTCTTTTTAAGGGGGTTTTTTTTTTTTTTTAATTTTATTACTATTTTCGTTATAAGTTGAATTAAATTAAAATAAATTACTATTTCGTTATAAGTTGAATTAAATTAAAATAAATTACTATTTCGTTATAAGTTGTATTAAATTAAAATAAATTATAATTTATTCTTTTTTTTTTTTTTTTTTTTTTTTTTTTTTTTTTTTTTTTTTTTTTTTTTTTTTTTTTTTTTTTTTTTTTGTTAAAAAAAAAATTGATTTTCAAATGGTGGTCTTACCTAAAAGTTTTCGGATTTTTTATTGATCATTTCCGTACAATATCATACGTTTATTATCTATGCTTGATTATTGTAAATAGAAAAATAAATTACGAATTATGGAATATATGGAAATGAAATGTATAATGTAATTTGTAAACCTTATTATCGACTATTCACTATTGGAAAATGGGAAATAAAGTTTTCATTTTTTTTTTATTTGGCTTAGTTTCGCTCTTTTCCGATTTAAAACATATTCAAAGAATGAGAAAGGTCATTTAATTATTTTTGTTTGTTTCATGTAATAAAAATAAAAATTCTTTATTCCTTTCTTCTATTAAAACTTGTCTAGGTTCTATTATTTTAAATTTTGATTGGGTTTCAATATATATAAAATTTATTATAAAATTAATCTTGATTAAACTTGTTTTCTTCTAAAAATCTTTTTATTCCGAATATCTTTTGACGGGTACGGTTATCAAATTTAATCTATAAATGATACAAGAATAAGTAAATACCGGATTTCGAAATTCCGAAGATAATTCCGGTAAAATCACTAAAAAAGGATTATTAGAAAAAATTAATTATTAGACAAATTAGGATTTTATATACTAAAAAATGGATGATCAAATAAATACTGATATGTATGATGACTATAATGTGACATTTTCTATTGTTATTACTAGAGCTATTAAAGCTAAATTTTTGATTTTATTATTGAATCATTTTTATGGAATGCGAATACCTGAAAATAATTAAACTTCAAATTTCCGAGATCATCGCCGAACTTAATAAAGATTTTCTTTTTCGACTATCCGTTTTATATACCAATATTATTATTTGTTTATTTTTTATAATAAATTATTTTTATTATTCTTATTATTTTTATTATTA
Organism: Glomus cerebriforme; assembly: GCA_003550305.1. Classification (NCBI taxonomy): domain Eukaryota; kingdom Fungi; phylum Glomeromycota; class Glomeromycetes; order Glomerales; family Glomeraceae; genus Glomus; species Glomus cerebriforme. The sequence goes on along the minus strand of QKYT01000172.1, from coordinate 136,858 downwards.
TTAATTGTTATTATTATTTTATTATTTTTAGAATTAAAAATTTAAAATTGATCAAATTTTATTTGTTTATTATCCAATCCAAGAGGCGTCTTATACGTGTACGACATATTTCTTATACGACCTATATACAGTATAAACAAATATGCATCGCATAAGAAAATAGCACCTGATCGTATAAGAACGATAAATTTGCATCCAAGAGAAATAAAATAATAATTAAAAATAATTTACGATTTCGAACGAACTTTTCATAGTTTTTGTTTGTAAAGAAAATAAAAAGAATTGCTTTTTTCCGCTAAAACGAAACGTCATTTTGACTGAGAAAAGAATCTTTAAAATCTAAAATAGTTTTAGTTTTTTGTTTATTTCTTAAAATAATAATAAATAAAATTGACTAAACATAAAGAACAAATTTGTAATAACCGTATTTAGCTAATATGAAGGGACCGCCAATAAAAACAAAAAAATTTGTAATGTAAACTTGTAGGCAAACGTGACAGACCATGAAAAACATTACAAAGATATATCATGAGACGGATAATACTTGAAATTTACCTTAAATAGATTTATTTCTTTTTTTTTCGGTTTCATGATTTTTTTTTTTTTTTTATGATATCTATTATAATTATATTGATATTATATAAGCTTATAAACTAAACCACATATGGCGTTTTAATAAAAAATTAGTTCTGTGAAACTCTTGTCTGTTATTTGTTTTTTTTAGAAGCGTGGTCTTGATTCGTGGTCAAAAAAAATTGGCAAAATCTTCATTGAAATAATTTCATCCAATAAAAAAAATTGTATTGACTTTCTCGTCATATTTGATATATAGGTTTTATATAGTTTAATTTATTATGATTATCATACGTAGTACGGATTTGGCGGCGAAGCGTTTATGGCACGGGATAAACAAAACCCGGACAGATCATTGTTCTGTGTTTGCAGGAATAAAAAGCCACATATGCAAAATACTTTTTTTGTCGAAAAATAACCGGATTAAATAAATAAAACTTTAATTAAATATTTAACCCATGTTTATCGAAATAAATTTTAAAATTAAAATAGTTTTATAAATATTAATAATAATTAACTTAATAAACTAGGTTATTTCCAAGATATTGGTACCCCACTATTGTCATAATTCATTTTTAGGGGGGTAGTAAAAAGATTCCACGTGATTTCATAATGATTGACAATTTATCCACAGTATCACCAACAAAATTTCACTTTCACGTGACATTTTGGCCGGCATTACGGCATTACGTGTGACGTTAGGAATTAATGTGTGACAAATAATGCGTGACAAATATGATTTCACCTACCAAAAATTTTGTCCCAATGAAAAAGTAAAATTTTGTTGGTGAAGATATAATTAATTAAAATTCGGGCAGAATTATAACAAATTTTGAATCATGTACATGATCAAAAAGCTCATCAATATTTTCTGCAATATTATATTGTTCGTTCCACCACTTACAAAAATGCTTTACTCGATGTCATTGATTATAAATGTATGTAAATATAATGATTCACTTATTGTAATGAATAATTTACTAACTAATGGTGTAGGAATAACCCCTTCCACCTTGTTTGTAACCAAAATTTCAATCATCCATCCACAAATCTCTGATTTTAAATATATTACAACAAATAACCAACCTCCAGAAGTTATTTAACACTTTCGTGGGACGAAAAATAATTTCAAAATTTCACCAAATTTAAAGTCAAAATTATTTTTTATTAATAAAAATTTGGGAGATTCTGCAGTGAATATGCGAGATTGTGATCGAACTGTACCTGTTAGAAATTTCCATAAGGAGGTAGACCATACAGTATATATCGGCGTTACGGCATTTGTCGAAATTAAAAAAAATGCATACGGCATAAGCCGTGATTGATTTCGCAGCCCTATAAGACCATATCATTTGAACCTCGATATGGAAGAGTATTCGCTTACGAGCGAAATTTTAAAAATACTTTTGCACAATTTCTGAATTTAGTAAGACGCCTCCAGCATTTGATACGATGAATAATGAAATATTGCTTATCTCATAATTATATTGGACACAGCTCCAATTGATATAAAATATATAAAATGTAAAATTTCAAGCAAAATAGGTCCCGGCTAATTCCTAACTCATCCTCGTCAAGATTTACTAGTTTTGTTCTTACAAAAATTAGTAAGTATGATGTGTGACCACTTCTGTTGCAGAAATGGAGTTGTTTAAGCTTGGATAGTGTTATGGTCGGTACATCGTACATACAGTATTTCGGCAAGATTTTTTTTTGATAAAATATCAAGCCAATTATCCGATTTATGGAGCGGATTAATGTCATTCCGATAGCTTTTACTTTATTTTTAAAATTATCTCTTTGTAAGTGAGCTCGTTGCTATTTTTCCTCGATTTTCCGTAATATACTGTACCTTTTTATTATAGTAATCGTATTTACATATTTCTATTGGGCAGAATTAATGAGCCACATTATTCATGTAATGCTATTTCATTTTAAAAATGCATGTTTTGTCTTCGAATTTATCTTCGTCACAATTGATCACTTGAAAATCGGAAATAATTCTTTTTTTGTGAATAATGCCTTTACAATTACCATTTTAAAAGTTTATTGCCTAGTGAATGTGTTTAACAAATTCGAGCTTCATAATCTCAAGTAATAACAAAAGATAAAAATCAATTTGAAAATTACATTTAATAAAACTGATAATAGTAAGAACAATTAAATGATACATATAACGACGAATAAATTCTTCATACATAAATTATTATTGTTTAGACTATTAGTGATTATGCGAAATCAGATGTTATTTGATAGGGAAATATCGGTCTTCGACCTACAGTATATAATACCCATACATAACTAATTTATTAGTCAAGCACTTTATTGTTAACGACTTTTAACTATATAATAAATTTTTATTATTATAACAAATTTATACTACATTCTCGATGAATCCTTGATACTATCAAGTATCAACATGCACCCTTCAGGAATATGCATTTATAGGTACAAAATTATAAGATTTTAAGTGATACATGAAACCCAATATTAAGTAACAAAATATTTTTGGTATAACGTACATTTTACAGAGGGAAATGTAGGGAATATGCATTTAGCGTTTAAAACTAAGGCGTGCATTTAAAGAGTTATGCATTAATAAGAGCGTATTTGTAAACCATATATAGAAAATTTGTTAATAAATAAATAAATATATATATGTACATGGATTAAATCTTAATTCACAATTATTCAATCTTAAATTTTCCAAATTTATATCTTTAGTAAAAGTTGCTTCATAACTTGTATCATTCCTGCTGCCATGTATGATGAATAAATAAATATTGAATGTATGGGGATGCTTCATTCTGTAACTCAGGAGTCAGAACTCAGAACTATGATGTTGTTCTTTGTTGTGTGTAAAATTACAGGGATACGCCTCTTATTTTTCACATTTACTGCTGTATATATTTTTTATAAAAATAATGTAATACTCTAAACTCATTTTCTTTCATTAAGTGACAAGTTTTTAAATCCGATATTTAATAAATATATAACCAGGTTTTAATTCGGGCTATAATTTTTAATTCGGCCTGAAATTATAAATCTACACATTATTTTGGCGTGATTTTCAAATCAATACTTTAACTTTTATACACAATTTAGGCCGAAATTAAAATGAATTCCTAATTTAGACTATAATTTTTATGACAAATTTTATTCAAAAAGGCTAGATATATTATTTAACATTTGGTTTTTATTGATTCTACTATTAATTTAATTAATTTAACATTTTGTTTAGTTTTTATGTTTAATAAACATAAGTTCGATCAAAAAGTCAAAACAAAAAAAAAAAAAAAATTTAAAATTGTAAAATCATATTTGAAAATTTGAATATTAAAATTATATATTATCACTATGTTTTCCAAAATAATAAATAATAGCTATTTATTCCAGAATGCATTCATTTATCATATACTGTATATCAGCTTGATCGCTACAAACGCGAACTCGGGAAAATCTTATATCTGAAACTTGACCATGTCCCATCTTAAATATTAGTTTGGATGTTAAGCATTTTAAATCTGACTAGCTTGGTTTGAGAAAATTTCGAACATAGGATTGTCCTAAGTCGGATTTGGGACATGGTAGAGTTTGTTTTACAATTAGTTGCAACAGGTATTGATGTCATGCGATTAGTCGCTTTCGTTTTCTTTTTTGCTTCATTATTATATGTTTCCTCAGTTTTACACAACTTTCTTTAATATGTTCATATGTAAAATTTAGGTAAGGAATGTCCAAAATCAACTTCTACTATACTGTTAGAACCATCATCGACTCATATATTGTTAAGAAATTTGTTGAAATCAGAATCATTACTGGACGGAGTCTGATTCATTCATATTGGTTGTGAAGTAAAAGGTAAATAAATTTAATAGAGGAGAAAATTAAAAATAAATATGATCCGATCACAAACGAAAAAAATTGTCTCGTGTACGATACGTGGAGCATAAAATTTCAATTACTAATTCAAACAACCAAGGTTGTACTAATTCAGGTGCAACCCTTAAATCAAATCTTAATAATGATGCATTCATATAAAGCGTCACGAAGTATTATGTAATTAACTTACTGTTGTAGTCCAAACGTAACCATGTCCCAAATCCGACTTGGGACAATCCTATGTCCGAAATTTACAAACAAAGCTAGCAAATTTAAATGTTTAACGTCTCAAACTACCATCTAAGACTGGGTTAGTTTGTGAGATGGTCAAGTTTCGGATATAATGTTTTCCCAAGTTTGATTTAGGATATGGGCTACAACTAAACTTGGGTGCCGAAACCTACCTATGCCGAAACATATTTGGGATTAGGCATATGCCGAAATGTCGATTCAGAAATTTGCCGAAATCTCAAATCCAAAATCCCAAACCGATGCCGAAATCCCAAATCGATGCCGAAATCCCAAACCGTTGCCGAAATCCCAAACCTCCAATATGGAAATGATCGAAATTTAGGATTTTTGGATTTCGGCAACTTGTATATGCCGAAAGGTATTTGGGATTCGGCATATAGCCGAAACGTTTCGGCACTAATTTGTTAATTTATTCATTTCAAAAAGAATGACAAAAATACCAGAAATTATTAGATTAATTCGAATTTCTTTAATTTTAAAATACCATCTGTATAATTAGTTATTATAACGTATTAAATATTTATTAAATGTAAATGATTTTTAATAATATTGTGAGCACGCCACACTAACGAAATATTGGTACCAACATTTTCTGACTATTTCGTAAATTACGGAGTCGTGAATACTATACATTGTCACAATCATAAAATTAGTGCGCCGCAACTAGCGACAATTATGTTTCATGTTATTAATCATTCCAATAAATTCGATCGCTTACAAATTATTGAAATAAAGTTTGCATTGATCATCAGCCGAATAACCAATAATGGTAAGTTCATTGATGTCTTATTTTAACGCGTCATATTTTTTCGAGGTGGAGAAAAGTATTTAAAGGCTCAAACTTTTCTCTTTCTCAATATTTTTAAACTATCAGATTTTTTTTAAATTTCAAAATAATGCCACTCAAATTATTAGATACATACGATTTATCAAAATACGTTATAATACTTACTGGTGCAACTGATGGTAAATGATTGTTTTTTCCAAAATCTAAACCATAAAAGCATACAATATTAATGTTTTTATTATATTTTTCAAGGCATCGGTAAAGAAATGGCAAGAATTTTATCTGGATTTAATCCAAAACGATTGATTTTACCAGCTCGTAATAAAGAAAAAGGAAAAAAAGTATTAGAATTTATTAAATCTTCTAATGGACATACAAATAATGTTGAAATTTGGGAAATGGACTTGGCTGATTTACAAAGTGTAAAAAATTTTGCTAATAAATTCATCAATGAAGTTGGAGAATTACATATGTTATTTAATAATGCAGGTAAAAAGAAATACAACCGTTTTTTCATGATGTTTTGCGTATTTATATATTTATATTTATTCAATCTAATATATTGTAGGATACGTAGGTGGTGTGGAAATCAATAAAACAAAAGATAACTTGGAATCACAATTTCAGGTAATTTATTTTGGTTTTTTTTCACGAGTCATATAGTATTCGGTTTTTAACACGGTATACATTATATTAGGTCAATCATCTATCCCCATTTTTGCTTACTTTATTGTTATTGGATACAATAAAAAAATCAGTTTCTGCTAAATTACCTGGAAAAATTGCATTCACTAGTTCAGCTGCTCATTTTGATGGTAAAATTGATTTTGATAATCTAAATCTCGAACAAGGTGCTTATTGGAATCCTCTTAAAGCTTATGCGAATACTAAATTGATGGTAAGAATTTCGATCAAAGTTTATTTATTTTATAATTAAGGTTTTTTAATTTTAACAAATTGTTTCTATTCAAAAAAAAACAAGAATGTTATTATTGCCAAGGAATTAGGTCGTATAGTTCAAAACGAAAGTAAGTATTATAGAAAAAAAAATGATTTTTGTTTATTATTACGGTACTTTAACCTTAAATTTTAAATATGTAGATATTTCAACATATTCACTTCATCCTGGTGTAATTAAAACAAATGTAAACAACACGTCTGATACCTTTGGATATCTTGTTATATCGTTATTTTTTCTGTTTATGGGAGAAACCGCTGAGCAAGGTGCTATTAATACTCTTTATCCTGTAATTTTTCCTGAAAATAAAGAAACGGGAAAATACTATCACGAAGGAATTGAAAAGGAACCAAATAAAATTGCAAATGATCAAGAAGTTGTAAAGAAATTTTGGGATGTTTCAGAACAAATATTAAAAGATCGTGGGATGATTTGAAAACAAAGTCTTAGCTCAATTTTTTATTTTTATTTCTTCGTAATTTTTATGTGTTCACCTTAATTCCGGCCAAAATTAATGATCATGTTTTTTTTTACCCTAGTCAGCTTCTGATTTAGCTAATGATACCATTATTTATATTAATATATATTGGATAAAAGTTTTATATGATTGTATATTAGATAAACCATTTACGATGGAAGGCAAATTAAGTTTTTTTCCTTGTTTTTATTATGGATAATAATTTCATTAGATATTATATTAAACATTGATATCAAATAAATTAAGTTTTGAAAGCCCTAATCGAATAAATTAATACTGAATTAATAATACTCAAATATTGTTATTAATCGCATCGTTCGCAGATTAGGATCATCTCTTTATTAACGTTAAATTGTATAAAGACTTTTACTAAAATTATCAGTATTAACTCTATAATGCTGGTTAGAATTAGGCTTAAACATTTTAAATTTAATAATTTTGGCTAGAATTATGAGATCACATGATGTAATTTTTAAATGACGTGTCACTTTTGGGTCATTTGAAGTCATCTGGGTTGTAAATTTATCTTACGATGTACTGTACTTTCTGTATGAATTCAGATTATTGTTTCGCGGAACTCGTGATGGACTTACGGTACGAGATTGATTGTTACAAATTTTAAACTTTTAACAATTGTTAAGGTGAAAGACGCAAGATTCTTGGGGATTTAAGAAAATTTAATGATTGTTATAGCAATATTAAAGATACTAGTCTTCCTTAAAATCCAATTTTCAATTTTATCATGATTATTAAAGTCATGTAATGAACGAAAATAATGATATACATGGATTTTTTAACAGCCTAAACCGATTAGAAAGCTGAAGATAGATTTTTTGTATAATATGAAGTATTTCGATTCCATAAATCTCGAAACACACGAAATCCAAAATTAATGTCGCATATTATCTTAGGTAATAATGCAGACCGTTAAGGGCGTGATAATTAGATTTTGGACTTCAGTTTCGGGATTTTAAACGATTAGATTTTTAATATTAATTATATAACTCATTTTATAAATTGTTTATTTGTCATTCGCATCTTCTAAAATTATTTAAGATCAATGTTAACTTCGCTGCTGAGTAAACTTTTAAAAACAATCATTGAACTAACTCTATTTTCATACCATGATTTTGTTTATTTCGGTTTTATAGTAATAACTAAACTATTCGTAATTTTTAAATTCTTAGATTATAAGTATTGAAATTATCATTGTTTATCTAACTGCTAATTTTTTTAATTAATACGAAAATTTGTACATTTTGGCACTTCGTCACGTTATATCGTAAGTTTCTAATGATCCAACGTTTCAGACAGTTTCATTAGTTATTTCGTCGCGTTTCTTGATTTTTAAATTTTTATCTATTTTCATGTTCCAAACAATGGTATATATCGATATCGCAACGTATTCTCTGTTCGTGACTAAAACAGTTACAAATGCGCCGAATATTATCATAAGATAAATCAAGAGAATGGAGCAGAACTAGATCTTTTTTACATTCTTCTTACTTTGTGGGAACGGTTTCTAAGAAGAACTAACACAATTGTGTGAAGAATGAAGTTCGTCGGATGACTTACCTGGAGTCTGAAATGGAATCCATATAAACATACATCAAGCAATTTTACACTTTGTCACTTTCCACAGATGCGGTTATAGAAATATAAGGATTGTAATTTCCGATTTCATAAATGTCCTAACTTGTCACAGGACCAACAATGACTTTTCCAAACATCAAACCGGAAGTTAATGGTACAAGAAATGATATAATTACAAATACTAAACTAATTAATAGATTACGTTTCTATTATAGTACATTGATTTTGCTTTGTTTACATTTTGCATCATCTGACGTTAACTAATATGTCCAAATGGATAGGTAACTAACTGTATAAAGTAAAGTTGCTTTCTAATTTTATAGTTCAAACGAATGGTTGGAGAATCTCATAGAATGTGAAAACTTCAGGTATTATAATCTTCTGACCAAGTCGTTTACATCCTGATAAATAACATGTTAACATCACCTAAATATTTTCTCACCCTACAAATTGATTCTACCTCACAACTTTGGTCGGGACGAAGATCATAAAAAAAGATGTACGTGCAGATAGATGTACGTGCATATGGTTGTGATTTATATCAATATGTTAGAGCTCAATATGTTAGAGCTAAAATAGTATTAGAAATGAAGATATTTTGAATGAGATGCCATTATTGAAAAAATTGTAATTATGTTTGGCAGGGTGTATGATATTGGAAAATTTTAATTAAGATTTGCATACTGAATGAGTATTAGCCTATTAGGTTCTAATGGTAATTGTCGTATGATAAATTTTGACCATTTAGAGATTAACTTAGATATGAATAAAAAAAAGAATTTGTCTTTACAATCAATGGTATAAAACATTAGAAGTTTTAGGCTGGAATAACCTACCATCAAACTTTATCCGGTAGTATTTAATTCGTACTAGCTTATTTATATAAAACCTATAAAATCTAAATGGAATTGGAATTTTATGCGAACGTATTAATTATATGATTGTTTTGTTTAGATCTTCAATAGTACATGTGTAATGGTATATGTATACAAGTCTAAATTTAAACTATTTAAATTTCTTGAAATGGAGTCAATAATAATAATTCTCTCTTTCTTTCTTTCTTAAAAATTAATGTCAGAAATGATGAGAGGATATTCTTTAGAACAAGATTTAAGATTATTAATAAATAACCCAAAGTACAGTGATATAGAAATTTTATGTGGGGATGAAAAGAAATTATATTGTTCTAGAGCAATTTTAGCGGCAAGATCAGAAGTTTTTGATGGATTACTTTATAATGGTATGAAAGAAAGTTACGAAAATCAAGTTTCTTTTCCGACAATCAACTCTTCTACAATGGAAATCATATTAGAATATACTTATACAGGATCAGTTAAAGAAGAATCTTTAACTATGGATAATATAGTTGAAATTTTTAGTGCTGCGGATTATTTACAATTATTAAATCTTCAAAATTTTATTATGAAAACTGTTAAAAACGCTTTAAAAAAGAATGATATGGAGAATTATTCACCTGAATTATTATCTAAGGCCATAGATACATTGGTAGTATCGGAAGATAATATTTTTCTTAATTTATTGGTTGAAACAATAGCAACTATTCCATTAAATACCATTGAATTTGGTCGATTATCTACTGCTGCCTTTCAATATCTTTTATCTTATACATATAAAAAAAAAATGTACTTTGCAACCCCAGAATATGAAGTGTTTCGATATAGTGCTATCCTTGTAGCAAAACAAGTCTCTAATGATTCATATAAAACTTTAATGAAATTGCTCCCAACCTTAGAACAATTAGAAAATTCAATCAAAGTGAAAAATGAAGATATTACCAATCGACAAAAAATTATTGATGAATTGAAGCCTTTGGTTAAATTTATTGATTTCAGGCGAATTAAAGAGGAAATAATAACCGATATTATTGAACCATTAGAAATTACTCCTACTGTGAAGGTTTATAGGCATCAACTTAGATCACCTAATACAAATTGTTTTCGAGGAACACCATACAACTTTGGTTATATATGGGATGAGTCAGCACGTGGATCAAAACTTATTATTGAGGATAATGGAAAAGTTGTATGTGCCGCACAAAGTGATCATTATATACTACAAAGTGTTAGAGCTAAAATAGTATTAGGATATAAGGGCATTTTTGAATGGGATGTCATTATTGAGAAAATTTGTGATAATACTTGGATTGGAGTATGTGCATCAGAAAATTTTAATTATGAAACCTGGAAAGAAGAAAATCACTCTAATGGATGGGTATTGGGTTCTAATGGTCAATGTTGGAATTCTAGGACACGGTTAAAATATTGTCCATCATTTGATAAAGATTGTGCAAAAATTACCGTTCATTTAGATATGAATAAAAAAACTTGTGCTTTTACAGTTAATGGTATAAAATATCCGGAGGTATCAGGATGGAATAATTTCCCATCAAAACTTTACCCAGTAGTATCATTATATCGTCCTGGTCGCGTTCGAATTCAGCCTCATCAAAAAAGTTGATTTTAACATTTATTCTGCTGTTATTAAGCGCCCCAAAAATAAGCACTCTGCCTTGCATATTCCAATTTTGACCGGAATTATGATACCTTTGGTCAGCATTATATTCGAAGGGGGGGGGGGACTTTTAACAGAAATGTAGTATTTTAAATATAGGATGAATTGAATATATTTTATTTAAAATTTATTGAATAAAAATCCCAATTCAATTTTTTTTTTTTCTTAAAGGTTTCTTTGTTAGCTTGTTAAATAAAAAGGAGCAGTTGAAAATTTGAAATGACGTTATACGGAATTAAAAAATTAAAGAATCCAAAAATAACGAGAGGATATTTATTAAATGACGTAATAATTCTTCTGTGATGAAAATTATATCACTTATATAAGATTAGTTAAAAAGGAATCTTTAACCAAAGATAATAGTTTTATGCCGCAGATTATTTTCAATTACTGGATGAAAATTGTTAAGAATACTCATCGCATAGAAAATTATTCACCGGAATTATAAATTCCAAATTGTGGATTGATATTTGATAATGTATATAAAACTCTTTATGGAAAGGTTGCCAATCTTAGAACAATTAGAGAATTCAACCAAAGTAGAAAATAATTCGTCAAAAAGTTGCCAATGAACATTGGAACCATTAGCTAAATTTATTGAATTAATGTTCAAGTATTAATTATTCCAGTTAAAATAATTTTAAATGTTTGACATATTCATATTAATACCTTATAACTTTAGTTATAGCGATATAGGATCCCAGGAAAACCGGATAAATCATATATTAACAGAGATTACTTGAACGAGGAGATTATACAAAGAGGAAATTATAATTACTGTATATTTACTTTTTGCAATAAATACTATTCAAGGGGGAATATTTTACAATGTATAGTAAATGGGAAAGTAGTAAGTGCATTAAAACTAAATTTTTGAATGAAATGTTAGAAAACTTGCGACAATGGATCAGAAATTTTTCAATTATTTGTTATTAAAAATGGCAATCTGATCATATGATTGATGAGACTTGTATATATTAATAATCATCCGAACTGGCTAAACCGAAAATTATATAAATACTATTGGGTATATCTATGTATATTCTGTAATGACACGCATGCATGCATATTACGCCACAAGATAAATATTACAATGACGATCGGTTTTGAAATGGTAACGACTAATATACCAATAATCATCAAAATAAAAATAATGAGTTACACGTTTCATTGTCTGTATTTAAAAAAAGAATTTCTTTCTCTCTCACCTTTTTTTACATTTTTAACTAGAAGACCAAAAGCCAAAGAATAAAAAAAAATGACACAAAAAAGTTCTTTACATTATTACGAAGATGGTGATATTTTAGTGACGGTACAAGATGTAACATTTCGATTACATAAAAATATTTTATCTATAGCATCAAAAGTATTTCAAGATATGTTTACATGTGCTATAACAACAAAAGAAGAATTACCAACGATAAATTTAACCGATACATCTTCAAGTATATTTGAAAATTTATTATCATATTTATATCCACATAAATTTATACCCATTACATGGGAAAATATTATAGAATTTTGTCAATTAGCTGATAAATATGAATTTGTTATGATTATTGAAGCGGCTGATAATTTTTTAAAATCACATTTCCAAGAAAAACCGCTCATTTCCTTAGTCTTGGCCGATCGGTATAGATTCAAATATATTTATAAAGAATCATCGAAATTAATTTTGGATAATTTATTAGAATATAAAAAAGAACCAGATTTCAAAATAATTTCAAGTAATACGAGATGCGCTCTAGTGGAAAAATACTTGGATTTTACTCTCGCGATATCTTCATTTCAAGAATTGAGACATCAATATGATTATCAACATGCATGTGAAAAGAATCCTCATTTATACACAGTTTGTCTTAATAAACAAAAAACTACAACGTTATATGAAGAATTTTTTAGTGGAATACAATTGGATCCTACAAAATCTCCTTCTACGAATTTAAATATCTTTTTGGAATATTGTAGAAAATTTAAAAAGAAGAATGAACAATTGAATCAATGTGGTATTTATTTTATTCAAAATTATTTAATTGGTAAGGTTGTTAAATATTTATTTTCTGGTGATGTTAAAGCTGTTGATACTTTGGAATGTGAAAAAGACAAAGAAAATCCCAAATATTATTTATTAATTGAATTAAAAGATTAAAAATCTAACGAGGGAGAAGAGGAGAGGAGGAAAGTTCTCAAGGTGAAAAATATTTTTTTTTCTTTCGGTGTGTGATATTCGGCGTGATTTTTATTGATCCTATTATTTCTTGATAGTTTTAAAAAAATGTAGGAAATTTATCTATATAGAATTTAGGCTTTTAGCTTCATGTTTATATATCTTATAAAAATGTATCTTATTTTTTATCATATTTTAGAATAAATATATAAATATATATTTTTGTTTGACAAAAAAAAATTCCATATTCAATTTTCCTTTTCATTATTCATACCAGTTTTAATATCATTCTTTTCATTTAAAAGGTTAAAAGAGTGGATCTTTTTCTTGTATGCAAATAAAAAAATCATGCTGGCGTCAAGTAAAATTTACGTAAAAGAGTTAAGGATCATTGAGCTTAAAAAAGAAGTTAGTTTTTTTTACTCGAGAAATTAATCGTAGAATTTAAAAGATACAGTAAATAAAGACAATGCTTTGTAATTATTTTACAAACGAACTAGATAATACGCCTCACCTTATCCCATTATTACAGGCTTTACAGTCCTTATAAAAAAAAAGTATACTCAGCCGCAAAACAATGTTACAATGTTGTAACTTCACTCTTAACTATCACTCCCTAACTATTATATTTACGTGATTGAAAGTTTATTTGTTAACATATTTTTATTTAAATGCTTCGATCTTGATATTTACTATCCTCAATATGGACTGCCAGCAGTATAAAAAAAATGATGTTCAAAGATATTGTTATTCCAACGAGAATTATGAATAATTATTCACATTTTCATGAATTAAATACGGATCAACTGTACGACATAAAAATTGAATATAAATACCAAACTTACAAATATATTTTTTTTTCGATCCATTTTTTATTTTTTTCATTGCACCTGTTTTCGTTAAAAACAAAAATTTTGAATTTTCTGCTATTTGTTAATTTTTTCAATTTTTATATTTATATATTAGCATATATCCTTCTTATTTCTTTGAACCAAAGAGTTTGCACATTTGTCGAAGAATGATTCTCAACAGATAAAAGGTATATGTCTTTCTATATAAATGACGCGTCTGCGCTCAATTCTCTCAAGAACTTTCTAAAAATTTTTTAAAAAGCTTGTATTTATTCTTTATTTTTGCGTTTACAGATATACAGAATCATGTTCACATTCTGAATATGATGTTATACATATTTGATCACTAATTTTATTAAAAAAATTTATCTCTGTTATAGAGAAACTAAAAAAATGCTTTTCTCAAAACTTACGCAAATAGTACAAACCAAATTATCTATTCCTACCAAAAATAAGAATGATGAAAATACAGTAAGACCTCCATAAGCGCACTCTCTATAAGTATAAATTCTCTTTAAGTGCAGTAGTGCACGGTAGGCTTGATCCCAACTTATAAGAGTTCTATAATTTTACCACACCCTCTCTAAGTACACATTCTGCTATTTTTTTACTATGGTCCCAAGGGGGGGACACTTAGGGAGGTGTCACTGTACTTGGACACAGATGATGATATTAAAGAACATATTGATGAGCGTCCTGTTAGTAAGCACATCACGCCACCATGGCGATATGATATTTTCGTCTGTGTTTTTGTGTCATGTGTTTAATGATATTGAATATTCATTCTCACTTATTTATTCAATATATTATATAGAGTTTCCTAGCAAGCACAGAATTTGAAGAAATTTTGATGGTTTTAAAATATCTTTATCTAAGAGTAGAAAAGCAAAATTTTAGAAGAAACGTTATCACGACCTGAATGTGATAGTCAACGAGATAATGGAACAAAAGTTGATTTGGCAAAATTTCCCCCTTTTTTTTTTACCAGAAACAATGTTAGAAACATTTAATACGAATTTTGAAATCGAAAATTTACCTTAATTTCATTATTATCCGTCCTTAACAATTTATAACACTATCATTCGCGCAAAATTTTTCTTTAAATTTAACGAGAAAATTTAATTAAATCCCTCAAAATTCCTATAATAATAATATTATTATCATTATTCATACATTAGGATTTACAGGTCTATATTTATTCAAAAGTATCCAATGATTGTTGGCTGAATTAAAAATGTAAAATAAATTATTTTATATATTTAATCATTAAAAAAGAAAGATCAAATATCGAATCTACCATTCACTGATATGAAATGGGTTGGCCAATTCAGCTAATATTTGTTGACTATCTGGTCATTGGAAGTCCAGGATATTAATTGCACTACGAGATCAAATTATTGTGTATGTTAACTATTATGAAACTAAATCAATGTTGATAGAAAAGAAAAGGAGGTTTCATGACTTAGAAGGATACCTGAGAAATCCATCTATTATACAATGATGAATTTTTTGATCGAGAATTGAGAATTTGACATTTCACATTATAACTTTTAATTAAACATCAACTTAGATCAGAATTCGTTAGTGAAGATAAAATATTACTTTGCCAACTTTTTTATGAATTATATAAATTGCAAATATTATATAAAGAGCAATTTGTATCCTTTCTTTCCATATAAGTTTATTATGATTATCAAAGATAACAATAATAACAATACTAAACTGTACTTATTACGTTCTTTTCCTATATATATCTTTATAAATACGCCAGATTCAAAATCATAATTTACAAAAACCACTATATTAGTTATGAAGGGGTTATATTTTAATCATTTTTCCATAATGTACCAGTCTACGTCTGATTTTTGTATAAATGGTAAAATGGGTGTAAAGTTAAAAGTTCGGAGTTGTGTAGGAAATCGGTAGTTATATGGGAGGCCCATTTTCTAATACTTTTATCGATGAGACGATTATTGACAGTATATTGCTTCTATTCCTATTTTAGCCAATGCGTCAGCAAGATCATTATGTGTTGAAAGTTCTTCAGCTAGCAAGAGGGATAAAATCAAAAATTTATCAAAGTAATATGTATCCCATGCAAAGTCCCGATCATTTGTTTTTATTTTTTACTATAACCTTACATAAAAATATTATTTTTCAGCGCGTAGTCATTAATATAATCATGTATTTATGAATCAATGAATCACAGGCTCGTCTGTAATTTATTAAATATACATTTGCATTTTTTATACGATATCATAATTTCGGATTGTAGTGGCAAATGGCAATTTTGACATCATTTAAAAAACTGATATAATAAACTCTCGACTGAAAAATTATCTGTTATATTCAAATAATTACGTCAAATCATCACTGATAATAGTATGATAATTAGTAGATGCCACCTCCGTTCCGTTCTGACGCAAAAGTATAAACTGATATATATATAGAGAATATTTTTTTCTTTACTCTCCACTCTCCTACTCTCCACGACTTCATGAAACGAAACATAAAAATCTTTATTACTCTCCACTCTCCACTTCACATCCACGAAACAAATTTTTTTCCACTCTCCATGACTAGGCAAGTATATAATATTCTTTAATAATTCAGTTATTTTAAATTGTTTATAAGGTCTATCAGATCCGGAGGAGGGTTTGATTATGCTCCTTCCTTATAGCAATATGAATATAATATGCAGAGGATAAGTGCTTACTACAAGTACTCTTACGTATGAGTTCTTGTTACTACAAGTACTCTCAATGTACAAGTTCTCACTAATATGAGTTCTCTCGCACATTAGTTCTAATACTACAACTACTACGAGTTCTTTTGTGCATGAATTCTCATTATTACGAGTTCTTAAGCATGTGTACTTACTACAAGTATCTCAATGCACAAGTTCTCACTACTACGAGTTCTTTTGCGCATTAGTTCTTACTACTACAATTACTACGAGTTCTTTGGTACATGAGTTCTCATTACTACGAGTTCTTAAGCATGTGTACTTATTAAAGTTCTCTTACATGAGTAGTACTTACTACAAGTGCTGATCTTTATAGTTGTTTTATATTCATCTGAATTTTTATTGGAATTTATCTACTTGCTTGAAGACGATCTTCTAATTATGATATTTATTTTATAGGTTTATTATGGAATTTGAACAACATATAGCGAATTATCTTAAAAGAATATCGAACTTAGAGTCTTGAAGTGCCTTAATCATCTTATAATATTTATCTGATAACATTGAATATACAAATGATAATGTCAAAGAAATTTTCAGGTTTATTAAACATGAAGTCACAGGATCCTAGTATATTCAAATATGCATGAGATAAGGCAGAAAACTTTCACATAGTTTAGACATAGATGAATCAGAAGTTAAAAAATTCTTAAATAATAGGAGTATAATGGTTAATTACTGTATATAAGCTTGCTTTTAACACTTACTAAAATTTAATATCATTAACTATACTAACAATTGTCAATAGGAACAAGAGAAAGAGGCCCAAAGCCAATCAAAAGACCAATAGGAACTTCGATCTGTAATACAGTATCATCACTAAACACCTATTAAAGGTTTATTATCACCTAAATTTTTTGCAAGATTGGCAAGGCTGGAATTCATGAACTGCATACTATCAATAAATGTACTTGAACTGACCCACTTGTAACGTTTGAACGTCTCAGCTATAACTTTGATTTGATGGGCATTACTATTGGCAAAGCTACGGTATAACCAATATTAATTATAATCGGAGTTCATATGATAACTTTGAATATTTTATTAATTGGCGATACACAAGTTTATCTTTTATTCATATTAATAAATAATTATTTGTTTTTTAAATATCAGATATGACTTTACCTAATCACATGATAGCATACGATGCTCAAGATATTTTCTCTATTTGCCTCATGGTTCAAATTTAAACGTAAAACAATATCGATATTTTTATTTAATAATAATAAATTATAAGTTAAATACAAAAATATAAATATATAAAAATATTGATAAAAAAAAACAATAAAAAATAAAAGAAATATAATAATAACAAAATAAATAAAAACATTTAATCTTCAAAATGAGAAATATCCATAACTAAATCTTCATATTTTTTCATTTTCTTCATTTTTTCAAAGGATTGAATTTCTTTAGACAAATTTTCCAACTTTTGATGATCCTTTTTGCGAGCGTTAGAATATTCAATTCCGTATGCTAAATAATCCAAATTACAATTTTTAACAAATTCTTTTAATACGTTCAAAATATTTGGTAAATTCTCCGTAATATTATTTCTAATTAATAATTTCTTTAATCCAAAATTTTTACAATTATTTAAAAAGATTCTTAATTGATTTGGTTCAAGTGAAAGGTATAAATCCAAATATTCTAAATTATCTGGTAAATTTTTACTCAATTCTTTTAAAAGTATTAAACTACCTTCTTGACTTTCCGCATATTGGTTTGTATTAATATTTGGAAACATAGTAGTTGTGTCAATTACAAAACTACCAATAAATTTATATTCAAGGGTAAGATATTTAAGATGACCTTTGAAATGACTAAGTAATTTACAAATTTGAGTAACATTCTTTCGATTAATATGACTTAAATGAAGAAATTTAAGTTTATCACAATATTGAATAATACTATTAATTATTATTTCTCTCATATCATCAATAGGAACACTTAAATATAAATTTTCTAAATAAGTTCCAATTTTTTGAAATAATAATTGGATTGAATTAACATTAATATTTCCACCACCTATTTTTAATGATTTAATTTTTAATGGAGTAGGAATATCAAGTAAAGGTTGAATAATATTAAGTCTAAATCCCAAACAATTAATAAAGTGAAGACATTTAAGTTGTGTAAGATATTTAAGTCCTTTGAATGATAAAATACTTGTAAAATCACAATCAATAAACTTGATTGAAGTTAAAGTTTTAGAACAATACTTAAAATTTTCAAATAAATAAGATATATTTGAGTTTGTAAAGGAAAGTATAAGAGATGAAAGGTGTGGTTGAAATTGAATTACATCAGCTAAACTTTTTGTGAGTGGTATATCATTAACTTTCATATCGAGATTAAGATTTTTAATAGAAGGAAATATTGATGGTATAGAATATAAAAAAGAATCAAATTGAGATGAAGAATAAATATTTCTTGATGATACTGTAAAATTTTCTATACTTGATAAGAATTTTGGATTCTTCATTATAATATCATATGTTTCAATAAAGAAATTATTATTGTTTGAGATAATACTTATATTCAAATTATTTAAAGAAGCATCATTTTTCATAAATAATTTGATAAGTAAACTGCAAAGAGTATTTATCATTTCCTTTGGCTTTATTACATTCTTTTTATTATTCAAATTAATATATTCATGATGGCTAATAGTCAATGAATCATTCTTATGATGGTTATCAATCGTTAATGAAATATAAGGGTCTGGATATTGAAAGGTTGAAGATGAGTTCGATTTTTTTGATTTTTGAATAAAAGATGACCAATTTACAACATGTGATTCCAATTGATATGTATTTAAAGTTTTAATAAAACTTGGATAATCAAATAAAGGTTTAAAAGAAAAAGAATTTATTCTTTGAAGAATTTGAGATTCTTTAAAAATTTTTTTATCATCATTATTTAAGAATAAAAGGTAAATATCAATAAAATGATAATGAAATTCATCATTCCATTTAGTAGATAAAGGATCTTCCCAAAGTATGGGAATTGTAAGACGACATAAAAATCGGTTAACTAAAATACATGAATAAAGAGAAGCTTTATCATTTCTTAAATAATATATAATATGATTTACTACTTCTGGTAAATTTCCAGAAAATAATTTTGAACACGCCATAGTTTAAAAAAAAAAAAAATTTTTTTTAAAAAAAATAAAATGAAAAAAAAAGGAGAAATTGACGTTTAATGAAACTTCGGGAAATTCAAATACCGTAAAAATTGATCATCTAAAACCCTGCTTAAATTATACAAATTATTGTCAAAAGTAACTATTGTTTTGATTTAATATTAGTACTACGTTGCCTAATTTTAATTGTTTAATTATCATACTAACTTCTTTCAGCCGAACGGTTAAAAAAAAAAATGAAAATGAAATTACATCATTACACCAGTATTTGTAGTTATTATGGAAATAAAAATTGTGACTCAAGGTCCCTTGTTATTGATTAAAAAATATTTTGTCTATCCCTAAACTATACATCAAAACTAAAAAAAATATAATTTAAGTAATCTTAAATTTTTTACATATAGTATTTTTGGTTTGAAAATGTAAAATAATAATATTAAAGTTTCTAAATAGTCATTATAAACTTTTTGAGTAGACTGCTAAAGTTTATTACCTCAAAAAATAATTTAGTTAATTTTCATTTAAAAATTGACTTTATGTTCACAGTGAATTTTACGAGATTCTCTTGATTGACGTAGATGTTTTACTATTTTCACAGTAGATAAAGTAAAATTAAAAGCATTCTGATTAGTATAAGTTTGATAGCCTATATATTATTTATCCCCTATTCATCCACATGATCCGATTGATGCTTTTTGACGTATATTCAACATATTAATATTTTCAAAGTTGTTGTCTCTCTAAATTTGTCCAGATATGGGTGAGCTTCTTTCACTTTCATCAACATAATAGAATTAATGAAGTTTCTGGATTTTGATTGTCAGGTTTATGCATGATTATCAGGATTATAAACGGATCCATCAAAAAATATCAGGAAATAATTAAAATATTGTTATCGCTGTCTTTAATTTATTTATTAAAAAAATATTTTTATCCATTTATTTAGAATGCATTTAATTTTAAATGAATAAATTTATGGAAATTAAATTGATGACTAATAATATTCCTAATTTTCCTACCTATCCTACTCATGAGTTTTACACAAGTTTATGGCATAGTACACCATATCAGATAATACCGGTGAAATAATTAGGCTATGAGGAATTAATTAAAACATGTTTATTTCTTCACGCACTCACAAAAATTCATATTCAATATAATAATTATGAAACTTTAATACAGTACATTATGTCTCTACAATACATGAAGATAAAGATTCTATAAAATTAAAAAACAAAATAAATAAAATAAATACATTAATATATTTTATATATATTATCAAAGCATGCAAATCATGTAACTTTTGTTCTTACCCGGTAATAAATTTACGGTATTTTTATCTTCATCAGTTGGATCCGATTGATCAACTTTTATTTTTGTAGACCGATCGGCTTTTGTAAATTGATCATAATATTTACCAAAATACCATAATCTAAATGTACTATATAATTCAATAGCTGAAGGCCTTCAGAATCCCAACGTCTTTTCATTAACTCTTTATAACATTCAGACGTTTCATCATCAACATTAGGTCTTTCACCTTTACATATTTTTATTCCAAATTCGATAGCATCATCAACAGTGGGATATTTTCCTGTTGTCATCATCCACATAATTCCAAAACTATAAACATCAGAAGCAGCAGTATATTCCTTATTCCTTAACGCTTCAGGAGCAATAAATTGTAATACTCCATAATTAAATTTAGATTGTTGCTCACTTGCAGGATAACTTAATCCGAAATCTGCTATATACGCTTTACCATCATATCCAATTAAAATATTACCAGCATGAAGGTCACGATGTACATATCCTGCTTCATGAATCGTTTTTAATCCATTAGCAAAACTAGTTAATAATTTTAATTTATCCTCATACCATTTAAGTTTTGAAAAATTATTTTTTAAATATTGACTTAAATTTCCATATACTAAATTCATTACAAGCATTAATTTTTTTGTTTCCGGAACTTGACTTGTACCATAACATCTAAACATTATTTTTTGAAAATCATCTTGTGATGTAGCACATTTTATATACATCGTTATTATTGGATGATTAAATTAAATAATAGTCTAATAGCGGCACTTGTATGGTTTAATTCATCTAAAAATTTTTCTGTAGTATAAACTGAATGATTAAGTATTTTAATAGCAACATTCATTTGTCCTAATCTTTCAATTTTTCTCCTTACCATAGTTATAGGGTCACCCTTCCATATAGCAGAGTAAATAACACCAAATCCTCCTTCACTAATTTCTTTCATATTCTCAAGATTATTATAAGGTATCCATTCTATATAATCTGTTGAATTTTTTGCATTTTTCTGGGTATCTCTTATTAATTCATCAATATCTTCATTTCCACTTGTCCAACCTGAGAATTGTCAACAAAATATCTATTTCCACAATTTTGACACCAAATCAATCCTGACAAAATTTGCCAACAATTAAAGCATTTACGTAATATCATTCTTAAATCAAACCTATCACTCATCAATACAACATAATACAGTCCAAAAAGATGTTTATGAAAAATAATTATTAATGATATAGGTTTAATTAAAGGGTTGAACAAAGAATATGCATAATAAAACTTAAAAAGAAATATTGGTGTAATTAAAGGATTGAACAGAAAATATATATAATAAAATCTAATAAGAAATGCATTAAATATAAGCATTATGTAGTACACTTGTGTAATTAAAGGATTAAACAAACAATATATTATTGTTAATTTATAACTAGAAAGAGATAATATCTCAATGATGATAATATTATCTCAAAATGGATTATGAAAAACAATCTTTTATCAAAAATGTTGAAAAATAGTTAAGCAAATAACAAAACTCTTTTACAGAACCGCCTTCTATAATATCAATTCCTTTTGGTAATGATCTTACAAAAATGCCAAAAATCCCCAAAAAATAAACTTATTATTAGACTTAAATATTTATACCCAAGTCCTAACGTAATTATAAAAAAAATCATATATGTGTGCCATGGTTTTTTATCGCAAAATTTCCAAATTGCCCAATAAAGTTCTTGTCCCATGCATAATGAACGAAATATTTCTAAAATTCCTAAACACAAGGTTGGAATAATTGTTGAAACTCCTGAGCTCTTGAACTCAATATATAGTGCTATGAAATACAACAGTTCAAGAGGTACAATCGATATTACTTTCCATCTTTTAAGATAAAAATCAATAATTTTTAAAATAATTTTCGACATTACTGGACGATCAGTTGTGGCTTCCTTTTTTTTGGAATCTATTCTCTTTCCCTAGCTATTACAAATAAACTTATAGGTACTTTTTATTTATTATCTCATCAAAGACGTTTGGATAATTTGATTCCTAAAGTAATGTAAGTATTTTTTTAGTATGTACAGTGGATCACCGTTTTTATATTACTGTTGTAGCCCAAACGTAACCATGTCCCGAATCCGACTTGGGATAACCCAAATCGAACTTGGGACAATCCTATGTCCGAAAATTAACCATATCCCAAACAAAACTAGTAAATTTTAAATGTTTAAGACGTCTCAAACTACCATTTAAGACTGGGTTAGTTTGGGACATGGTCAAGTTTCGGATATAAGGTATTCCCAAGTTTGATTTGGGACATGGTAGTGTTTGGGCTACAACATTACTAATCACTTTTTGACTGCGGTTTGTGATACTTAATAAATTTCTATATGTAAATCGTCCAAAATTCGTTAGCCAACAATTACCCTACGGAAAAGCATATACCCAGCTTTTTTAAATTGACCATAATATTCATAAACTAGATAACGTACTATTATATAATTCGATAGTTGGTCTTCTTGATCAATTTGATGCGATCAGGGTTTAAACTTAATTTAACTTTATGTAATATATAAAGAAAATTTATGTTGTAACATTTTTGATAATTTTAACATGAAAACACATAATATTCGCTTTATACATAGATATTAATTAACGTTGTTTCTAAAACGGAGCTCCAAAAGAATGAATTTAATCACGTGAATATTAGTAACGATCGGAGTGTTAGTTGCTGGAATCCGATAATTAAAGGTCATTTCTATTATTTCTAAAAATATGCGAACCATTAAATCACATAATCATTGATAACAATTATAAAAAAATCAGTTGCTCGGACATCAAGGAACTATATAACATGAACCATACATAATGTAATTAAGAGTATTATTAGTATTCGATGGCGGACAATTTTAATTTTTCCTTTGATTATTTGCAGGATATATTTTACATACCAAACATTTCATTTAAAGTACTGTATTAGTACCAAAATTAGATTCTAAAATGTACTCCTTTTTATTATTATCTTTTAAAAACATTCTATTGTATCGAAACTGTATTAAAACAATGTAATAATACTTTTACGTTATTCAAATTGCAAGATATACTGAAAATAATGATAAATGAAAAAAAAGTCAACCCCATGATAAATGTTAATACAAAATCATCAGATATGAACAGATTAAAAGATTTATAAATCTGGCACCCAATCATGGTTCGGGTTCCATATACAACAATCGGTAGTCGGATGTTCATTAGAAGACCAAATAAAACTCATCGCCATTCAATTGTACACATGAATCTCTATTTTCAAATACAAGATATCGAATGTCTTTAGGTATATTTGTAAACATAATAGACATCTGGGACCCAATAATCCAAAGCAGCGAGGCAGTTTTAAGTCCAGGATTGCGTAGAACACTTCCATTACAATTCATTATATATATGTGAAAGATTCCGGCGCAAGTACCATCTCTACTAAAGTGTATGCTATATATTGTTTACACCGAACTAATGGACGAAATCATTAGAACAGAAAATCGTCAAATATTTGCCACACATATTCGAGAGGTCGTATGAGCAATTATGATAAAGATGAAAAAGATGAGGATAAGGTTACGAGAGACAACAGAATTTTGCATGATGAACGAGGTAAAATGTTATGAAAAAAGAATTTTTGTACTTCCACTTTGTTCTGAGATTGTTGACTTTATCCAAAGGCTTTCTTTAATGTTACCAAATATGTATGTCTTTTACATTGTAAAAAAAAGAGAATAAACACGAAATTGTAGTTGTTAAACACGAATCAACTTTTTTTACATCCTATAAAAAATGGTTAACAAAATTGTAGTTGATCTTCCGAACACATTAAAACTGAACAATTTTATTTGAAGATATATCTTTCGTAATCGACATTTCCGATATTTCGGATATTTCGAATTGCGAATCTCGCTTGAGATGAAAAATACTATCTCTTTGTCTCATTTGCCTCAAAAAATTCACTTTCCTAAAAAAAAAAAAAAAGAATAAAAAATTAATTTTGTTTCTTTAAAATGAAATAATAAAATAATAATAACCCCTTTCATAGTTCATTTACCTCTGAGAAGCCAAAACAGTTTCTTTTTGTTTAAATCACTCATCATACGAGGGATCATAACTAAATTATATGATTCCCCTTTTAAATTATGGGAAGTATGATATGATGACCTCCATTGTATATTCTAATTTCAATTACGGTATTACAGAAATTTGAAGTCGGATAATTATTTGTTCGTATATCATTGCAAAACTCACTTTCAGGTATGTTTGCTCTCATTCTTAGAATTCAAAAAGAAGGTCAAAAGGAAATTGAGGTTCTAGTAATATACAAAAACATTTTCAAAACTGATGTTCCTCATTTGCGGTTGGATATAGTAATTTTTTGCAGTTCATATGCTAAAGCGATATTAATATTGGAAAAAAAATATGTGAAATAAATGATATTTCAAATAATAATTTTAAAAATAGTTGACATTTTAACTCACCTTGAACCAAAATAGAGAAATGTTTCCCCATTTAGTGGAAGTTTAAAGGATTGAATTATCAGTTATAAGCTATGTAACTTCTATGGTGACATTACTGAAAAATTCAATTTCGTGCGTGTTCTTGAGTAAAATTTTCATTTGAACGATGCGTAATTTTTATCTCCGTTGAAATCACGTCTATAATTATCACACTAAAAATAATATTTTAATCTTATTACGTTACGAACAGTTACTATAAAATAACAACGAATAAAAAAATGCAGAAATTTGCTAAATAAAAGCTTAAGTGAACATGACGTTTATCCTCCGTCAAATAAAATAAAAAGGTTGGAACAGGCTTAACCAGGTTAACCAAGGGTCTTAACCGGTTAATTGCCCTTTACTGCCAATGTTTAGCTTTAACGAATGCAAATCCACTTTTAAATTATTTTTTTATGTAATCAGTTATAACAATTGAAACATTAATAATATATTAACATATTGTCTTTTTTTGATATACTATATATAAAAAATCGTTTATTATGAAAATAAAAAAATATATAAAAGGCCACGTTACGACTTAATAGGGTATTATAAGGTAACACTTAAAATATGAAAAATTCGAGAATAGAACTATCTTAATTGCATGATTGCATGAAAAAAAACGAAAAAACTATATTGTTTATAAGGCATAACGATTTAATCCCGTCTTATAAATAAAAGAGGAAATAATAAAACTTAATTTCATAAAAAAAAAAAATAATAAATGCATATATTATTGGCCAAGAAAAAAACAAAATTAATAACAGAAAGGATAGATTTTATTAATAGGTATATTGATATTAAGATTGAGAGACTGAACAATCGACGTTATGTTTTAATAGCTACGAGGTGAAATAATTACTAATAAATCTGAAAATACGCGATATAAAATGTATAAATGTATAAAATTATTTAATATCATATTTTTTCTTTTTTTTATATATTTTATTATTTTTATTTTATTTATTTATTTTTTATACCTTGTTTCCTAATTCAGATTCAATAACGATCTCGTCTTCGTTCTCTTCTTCGATCATTTCAGTTCTTAATTCTCCTCCTTGTTCAAATAAATCCATTTCAGCGAAAATTTCGACATTATCAGTATCATTTCTGATATCATTATCAATAATAGAGGGTTTCTCAATTTCATTTACAAGATTTTTGACTTGATTGATATATTTTTGTTTTTTATTATCAGGAACTAAATTAAATGAATTATCGGAATGACATTGGATACATTGAGCGGTAGCTTTACGAAATTGACCAATTAAAGATTTCCACTCTTGTTGTAATTCATTTTCGGAAAGCCTTTTAAGTTTATTTTCAGATTTAATTGATAATTTAATTTTCGAACCATCAGAAGAAGAATTTTTTTTGTTTAAATGTAAAAATTTTGAAATTTTAGAAATGAATCGACGAATTAATTTTAAATCGGATTTAAAATTTGATTTGGGAAGAGAACGTAAAGTGCGAACGGGACGATCATCCATATCGATACCATCTTTATCCATGGTTTCACGTTTTTGAATTAAATAGTGTTTATAACACAAGAGAATAGCGGGCATTAAACGCCAAACCGTAGCTTCTTCGTTCGTTAATTCATCAGGTTGAAAATCTCTATGAACATAAACCCAAAGGGAATAAATTTGTTCATATTTATAACATAAATTAGTATAAGATTCATTCGCATCGATCATCGTGTCTAATGTATCAAATTCTTTTAAAATTGCGTCAATACGTTGAATACGTAAATCTCTTCTTTGATCGATGATATTTTGAATCGATTGACTGGTTGAGGGTTCCATGATAAATTTTTTTTTTTGGTTTTTTTTTAAAAAAAATTTTTTATTAATCGTTAACGTTTATCGATTATATGGATGATGATATGGATGATGCACCGATGATACCGACTATATTTTACGATCGGGATGAAAAAACGATCATTAGAAAATTAGAACTATATATAATTAATTTTTTAATATTTTAACTAACCTGAATATTATCTATGATACAAATATATTTATTGCGTAAGTTAAAAATTTTGTTATCCTAGTTGGGTCAGTGAAATATTAAAGAAATTTATTGATCATTTACGCGAAATATCTGGTTGGTTTTTACACAGCGTTAAATATTTTGCTAAATAAGTGATAGTTATTCAGCAGGTATATTAGGAGTATGCTGATTAATATTTACATCAGTAGAGGAACGTCTCCAATTGATTGAACTATAAATGAAATAATGTTATACAAAGGTTAAGGAATATACCGAAATTATCGAGATTATTTTTAATTATTTTTACACGTGTTTTTTACCAGAAATTTCTATTAATTAATCGATCAATGATATATAGATGATCACATGACAATAAACGGAATGATTTTTACCGAATTTAACTCTCTTATATGACAGTATAAACAATTTTTATTTGTAGAGATCTTCAATGCATGGCAAAAAAAAAGATTTAGTCAAATAAAATAGCAGGAATTGGCGTAAAAATTCGTTATAACGACAAAAATAAAAATAATTTATCAGTTATAGAAATAAATTATTATCTAATTTTAAATTACCTTTATTTAATTAATTAAGAAATTAATTCATCATATAAAGTACATAAAGTACATATACGCTTGATTGTTTTCTGTTTTTTTTTTCTGTTTCTGTAGATAAGTGCGTTGTACAGATAGCTAAAGTAGATGCGTAAATTAAAATATTAAAGATTTGATCTTCTTGTTTAGGATTTGACCACTCCAAAGGTTGTACACATTGCGATAATTAATTATCATTTTCATCGGAGTATATTTCCACTCTTCCGATTCTACAGAACGTTTCGCAATCTGATTTCAGAATACATACCATGTTCTTGTCAATTTAAATTAATGAAACATTGACATTGCATATTTTCTTTATAAATTTCTTTCAATCATATTAATCAAAAAAAAAAAACTTTTCCAAAAAATTTTCATTTATAGCTTTATATGTAAAAATAAATTCGCGACCGTTTTTTTTTTACATTTCAAATTTTCTTATCATGTAAAAGTCATTTTCACAATGGTGTGTGTTTAGAGGACAGATGCTTTTGATAAATTGATTATTAGTCATTACTAATCCTTTATTTTCTTTGAGTACGACATTATTTAGAAAAAAAGATAATGCTATCATATTAAACGTTAATTGATTTGTTCGCCGAATTTGCAATGACGATATTATACGCGTAATCACAGCATACGATGCAATAAATGCTTCTAACTTATTATAGATATCATATCATAATTATAGACTTACGAATTCATAAAAAAAAAAAAAAAAGGAAATTTTTAAATTTTTTATTTTTAAAATTATATCCAGAATGAGAAAACATTTCAGGAAAATCTCAAAAAGACTAAAAAATTCGATCAAGTTACGCAACATTCATGTAATGATTACCATGCTCTCGAATATTCCTTCGGTTAAAATGATCATCCATCCCGTTAAAAATTTTCATTCATTATTTACAAAAAAAACAAGATCTTTGTATAAACTTCCGTTAGGGGAATTCTCGAAGATGTATATTTTTTTTTTTTCGTCAAATAAAACTTGATAAACCTTAATTGTCTAATTGTTTAACATCCCCTACTTTTTTTTTTAAAAAGACCGAAGATTTTGATTTAAGTTGTTATCTGTTATGTTTTAAATATGTATGATATTATTAATATTTTATTACAAATATAATTCAAGCAAGTTTTTTGTTTGTATAAAAATTCTCTTTCCAGTTTAGATTATGTTATTATAACTCAGGATAAAGATAGATATAAATGTACGTCTTTTTGATCGACATTAAGATATTTTTTGGTAAGTAATCCTAATCAGGAATTGACTGATAAAGAAAATTCCATCTTTTTACTTTATATGTCAAATTTAGCTTCCAAGACCTTCTTAAAATTCTATATTCGACTATACAATAATTTATACTATGATAGATTCTAAAATTGTAATTTAAATTGACACTGGGCGAATCTCGAAGCGATATAGTTTTCATTAGAGATGCTCGCTGCTGCTTGCAGGTATCCATTATAAAAATGGACAAATTTTTTCATTTGATTTCTATAAATAAATTTTATGCACATCCCCCTCACATTATATTCTATCTTTACACATACATCCCTTTCTAAACAACAAAAGTAATTTTTTTAATTATCTTTAATGATTTCTTCGTATTGTTTTATGTTACAACAAATTAAAAAATTTAATTTTGTTTAAATTAGGTAAACAAATTAGTATACTTTAATTAGTAAAGAAAAGATATGTGAATTAAACAATAAACATCTTTCAAGAATTTCAGCAGCGAAAAGATTATTGATTTGTTTTATCAATATTTATTGGCCATTCAATAAGGCATTCATATTTGTAATTATCATCATTCATTATTAATGTCTTTTAATAGTCACACAATATCGTAATAATAATATGCCTTTTTGTTTTTGTTTATATTTTATATGAGAAAATAATTTTTGGAATTGATTATTCAGCTAGTTAATTATAAACTTACTAATTGTAAATTGGTTAACAAAATAAATGGTTCTGTGAGTACCACATCAGAATAGTATTTTTATTGAAAGTCAAAATAATAAGCTAATGTATAACTCTCATGATATCTATTAAACCCGATATTTTCCTTATTATAAAGAATCTACTCTTTATGATCAATGAAGTAATATATAAATATTTTGCCTTTTCCAATCATTTTATAGATAACATATCTATCTGATAAGTTTATAATCGTATTATTTTTTAGATCAAAATATTAATAATGAAAATCATATAGATACAGTATTAGATTTTGTATAGATGTATAGATTTGGAAAGGTTTACAAGCTTAAAAAAAATTAATTGTGGAATTACTTTAGCTTATAGCATATACTGTATCATAATCTCGGCTTTTTATATAATTTCGTGTGTTGATAAAACTTCCTAGATCAACGTGATTTCTTGTTATAAATACTCGTGACTTCAAATTTAATTTCTCATATAGTGTACGGTGAATGCACTGCATAAATATACAAAATTTTAATATGATCAATTTTTTTTATAATATATTTTTAAATCTATCATTTAAATTTTTTAAATGAAATTTATTGACTAAAATTACCATCTTGTAGTAAACAAATTGATTCAATTTATTGAGAATTCCAGAAAATTTTGCTTTTATAAGTATTTTTACCTTAAAAAATCTTAACAGTACACAATTTATTAAACGATTTAATATTTTTTTTTTTACTCAAGGGAAGGGATATTTTCCTGTTAAGATTAGCGGTGCTTATAATATTACTATTAGCATTAATGATATCATATTTAAGAAGGTTCTCTTCCGAATAAACATTTGAATCTCAAAGTTTGTATAGAATTTTGATCGAATCATTACTTTAATCGTTACGTTCGCGTTTCAAAATCCGACTTCAAAATACATCACAGAGAAAATTTTTTTTTCCTTTGGAAAAGAAAGAGATAAAAATTTTCCTAAAATGAATAAACATAACAATTTTTTTTATCGAATTTTGTCAGAACTTATGGTTATTGATAGTCCTCCTCTTGGAGCCAGAAATTACTTTTGGGAATATTAAAACCATTTTTAGTAAATTATTTATGATTTAGATGATTCAAGTGTTAATTTTAATGAAATTTCGGAAAAGTTTTGGGTTTACTTATGCAAGAAATTTATAATAATGATTCTGATAACAATGATTCAAATAAACAAAATAAACTTCTAGAAATGTAACACATGTACAACGAAATGTTCCTGGAGAAGCATCCACGTACCCAAAAATCAGCAAATAATAGGTGAAGATACGAACTATAAGGAATTTTGAACAATACATTAACGAATCTGAAAAAATCGAATCAAAAGGATCAATAATAATTGAAAAAAGAATTAAAAATTAGTTGAGGAATGTAACAGCTTAATAAAAATTTGATATATTGAAAAGAGTTTATTAAATTAAATAATGAAATTTTGTTGAGACTTGAGATGAATGATAATGCTTGTAGAGAGAAGATATGATCAATTAGAACAACAACTAAAAAATTAAGAATAAAGCTTCTCGATATCAATCAGCTTTAGGAAATGCTGTTTGGGTAATAATGATGCTCAATTTAATTCTGTAATTAAACAAAATATAGCAAATATTTTGTCGGAAAGATTCAAATTTAATTTATGAACCATAAAGTTCTTTCTAAAACTGCTTTAC
Organism: Glomus cerebriforme; assembly: GCA_003550305.1. Classification (NCBI taxonomy): domain Eukaryota; kingdom Fungi; phylum Glomeromycota; class Glomeromycetes; order Glomerales; family Glomeraceae; genus Glomus; species Glomus cerebriforme. Next base: position 104,821 of record QKYT01000172.1, on the reverse strand, counting down.
AAAATTTAATTTCTAATAAATTTTGATAAAAACTATTGACTTATTTAATGACAGGATCACATCCACAACCGAATGAAACTAATGACGTCTTTGCAGTGCTTTGGGATCATTCGAAGAAGAAATTATTGTGCTGATGAATAATTTTATACAATAAAATAGTAATCAAAACAATAAGTATCAAATTAAATATTATTTAAAATATGACTTATGGACTTGTGATAATTCAACTTCTCATCATTGCTTGAATTGTTTGGCAATTTTTCCTTAAAACGAGGAATTTAGACAGATCTTATCAAAAAAGTCATACTAAATTATGAATTATAACCAACTTTTTATAATATTCTAAATTTACATATTCTACTCCATCGGGAAAAAAGTTATTTGAGACCTATGACCTACCTGAGGTTTATGGCACGAAGTCTGCAGGTGAGTTGTTTTCTAACCATTTTCCTAGGAATTTATCAAAATCGTTAATTATATCTCCAGAAATTAATATGCAATTATGCAACATTTCTTAGTAATGGAATCTATTCGGTAAAAAAAATGTACGTCTTTTTAATGGTTTAAAAGTGTAAAAAGTGCTTACAACGGAAGAAGGAAAATTATAGATGTTGGTTGGATTAATTTTGCGATAGGCAAAGCATTTTGGTAGTGTGGTAAACATATTTATACGCTTATAACGTAATCATCAATCAAATTTGACTTCAATAGATTTTAAGAACAAGGTTATAACGGATAATACGAAATTGGTATTACTCTTACCACTGTGTTCACTGCACACTTTTTTATATAAAAAGATTCTTTTAAAATTTTTGCTATCCTTTTCTTAATAAATTTAAATCTAAATTTTTCTGCAATATCCTAGTGAAATATACTTCGATAAATAATTACAAATGTGCCTTGGGAAGCACTCTTGTGTAAGCATTCATCTTTATTGGTTTGAATCTTCGACCTGTTATTTAACAGCCGCGAAGTAGTTCTCTCAAGCTTCGCGAAAGTGAAGTGCTGGAATGGTTAATCCAAACAAATCTCCTTTTTTAAACTATCGGTCCGGTACATATTTTCCGCTTCATGTCTTTCAGGTAAGCAGTTTCAATTATCACTGGTCGAAGTGACATAGTTTCAATCTAGTTTCCACTATGAACATCCTATGGAAATGTGTCCAATTTCCGTGATGTACTCTTAATATTAATGAAGTTTCCATTTTTTTTGGCAATGTCTTAGATACCTAATGGAAATTGGACAGGCTTCCACTGTAGACACCAGGATATCCATGATGGATAGATATCGCGTCACTTCGACTAGTGTATGTAACTCTTATTCCCAGACAAGTTAACCATTTAGCAACGATATTTTGTTTCAATCTGGTTCATTCTATCAAGTAAATTATTCTTTAAGAAAGGTTAATCAGTTTTCATGGGCATGTTTATTGTATTAATGGGTTAAAATATGTACTCAATGTTTGTACTGGCCTTTCTTTTAGTTGAATTAAATCTTTTGATTATAATTTTTAATCATAGATTGATCTGATTCCTTCTTATCGAACCTCAGTGGGTCGCCTAATTCCGACCATATCTAAGCCTGGATGTTTGGTATTCCTGCTTAAAAAAGATTTTTCTTTGTACTGAAGCGAAAAGATATCTTTTTGGACGGTTGGTTTAATTCTAATATTACAGCTTTTTTTTTTATTTCTAAATACTCCTACTTTCTGATCTCTAATAAAAATATCGAGAAGTAAAATTTTAAAGTATGATATCAGTAAAGGTAAGAATTTTTTTCAAGAAATCATGTGATTTATTTTGGTATATTTGTTTAATACTGATTTAAATTGTTAATTTCATTATAATTGGAAAAAAAGAATTTTTTTTTCTACTATAAAAAAAAATTTTTTAACTATAGATGAAACGAAATTATAATGAATGGATTCACGAAAGAGTTAACACCCGTTGGCAAGATCAAAAAGGCCTCCAAATGTGGGCTCGTTCATTTCGCCAAATAATTATCGGATCAATGAAAAGTGGAGATTTTAAAAAACAACTGGCATAGTAGGGTCCTATTGGTTATTATCGCTTATATTATTTTGAAGTTACATTATTGTGACTGTCTAATAACAATTTCGTTTAGAACATTATGAAGGTTAATCTCATTTTTTGGGTATTGAATTTGAAATTGGCGAATTTCAATTATAAAAGAGTTGTCAAGGCAAATGTTAAGAGAAGGCAATGTATAAAACTAAATGCAAAAGCAATAATATTCGTCTTTTAAAATTAACTAAAGCTACTCCATTCCAATCTGAATAAAGATCAAATATATGCATCACAGGAAAGTTATAATTTGGAGTATAAACATAAGATATGAAGAATCGCAGTGTCTAAATAGCCTTTAATGAAAAATTTTTCCAATCCGTTTTATACTTTATAGGTTTTCATCATAGATTTACATATTTTTTTATCATCCGTGACTCGGCTGTCAAAATCTTACATCATACCATTTTTGGGAAATTTATAAAATTCGGAAGATCTTTTTTTTTTCAATTTTTTTTATTTATTATCAAATAAAGTTGATATTTTCCCAAATGGAAGTTGTCAATAATTCTTCAAAAAGACGTGGTATAGCTCCCGTGAAAGCAGAGTAATTTTTCAAATGAATATGATGATTTTCTTAATTGTAATAAAATATTAACTAATATAACTTTAACAGATTTATTGTCCATAGTCAAGATATACAAGAAAATTCTGAGCCTGTTTTTGGTGACGAAGTGGACGATGATTCTAAAAATAAAGTGAGATAATAATTATCTAATTTTCAAAATTTTAAACAACACAACCAATATTTATTTTATTATAATTTATAGGAGCCATCAAAAAAGAAATCTCGAGTTACAAGGAAACGAGGACGAAACAAAGAACAAGCAAAAAAAACGTTTGCCGAACCAATTCGTGTTAGTATTTTTCCATAATTTTAACTTTATTTATATTTGTTATATTTATAATCTCTTATTTTATATCTTATAGCTGTGCCATAAAATCTCTCTGGGTGAACAATGTGCCAATGAATTGTAAGTTCAGATAATTGTTTTTTTTTTTCAAAAAGAAGAAAAAATTTATCACTGAACATCCTTATTATAAATATCTCTCCCTCGTTTTTTGTAGTTGTAAATTCAGTCATGATTTAGCGGCATTTTTAGACATCAAAGATGAGGATTTAGGCGATATATGCGCGAACTTTGAGAAATTTGGAAAGTATGTATTAAAGCACTTGATTATAATAAAATATTATTTTTTGTTTACTGATATTGTTTATTTATTTTATTTTCTATTTATTAAAAGATGCCGATTTGGATATAGATGTCGCTATTTAAAGGCTCATTTGTCGCCTGATGGAAAATTAATTGTGAATGAAGAAGTAAGATATTCATTTAAATTTAAAAAGAAATTCTATTTGTTATTTACTTACTATTCAAACAATGTAATTTTTTAGCTTATATCTTCTGGAATATTTGTTGAAGAAAAAAACATTCAATCTATTCATGTCCAAAAACAACTTAGGACACATTCGGTATTGTAATATTCTATTATCTCCTATATAAATTCACTTTATTTCATATTTAATAACTTTTTTATTATTATAGTATAAATTTCCCAAATCTGATGCATATCTTGTAGAAATGCAACAGGAAATTGAAGAACAAAGAGAGTTAGAGAAAGCAAATAGATTGGCAAAATTAAATCCTGATAACAAACTTAGCAAACCATTGGAAGAGAAGCAGGAAGATTCCGTTACCATTGTAGAACTATCAGAACAACTAGATAAAAGTGAAGTAAAAGCTAAAGAGGAACCTGATGTAAATTTTAACTCAGATTTTGAAAGTACAAATGTAAGAAAAAGGATAAAATTAGAGGATAGTGATTCCAAAAGTCAAGTAAAGGTAAAAATCGGAGAAATGGAATTAAAATCAAAAGATGATACTACTGGTGAAAATTCTAACTCAGATATTGAGAGTACGGATGTAAGAAAAAAGATAAAATTAGAAGATAGTGATTCTAAGTGTAAAGAAAAGGTAAAAATCGAAGGAACGGAATTAAAATCAAAAGACGATGTTAATGTGGAAGAATTTATAGATACTCCAGATGTACCATTGCGCACTTGTGAAAAAAAAAAGGTGAATTTATTTTATTTTATTCTAATTTTTTTTTTCGTATTTACAAAATTTAAAATAAAAATAAAATAAATTGTTATTTAAAAAACTTCAAGATAACGTTTAAAAATAAGTTATATCTAGCACCACTTACAACAGTTGGGAATTTACCTTTTCGACGCATTTGTAAAGAATTTGGAGCTGATATAACATGTGGAGAAATGGCAATGGCAACAAATTTATTGCAGGGACAACAAAGTGAATGGGCTTTATTGAAAAGACATATTAGTGAAGACTGTTTTGGTGTACAAATTTGTGGTGCGAAAGCTGAACATCTTGTAAAATGCGCAGAGTTGTTAAACAACGAAATCGAAGCTGATTTTGTTGATGTAAATTTGGGTTGTCCTATAGATCTGGTTTTTAATAAGGTTAGAAATGGGTAGATAAAAAGGTTTATTTAAAGAATAAGATTTAACTGAAAAGTTATATTATTATAGGGAGGTGGAAGCAAGTTATTGATGCATGATGGAAGGTTGGGGAAAATTATTAAGGGAATGAATAAGGTAAATGAATTAATATTTTAAAATTTTCTTTCTTTCATCATTTTTACTATATTAATTATATTTATATTGATTAGGTTATGGATATTCCTGTAACAGTGAAATTGCGTACAGGAATTTTAGATAATTTGCCACTTGCTCATAAATTGATTCCTAAATTTCAGAATTGGGTATTTATATTATAAATTTATAATTTAAAAAATTTACAATTATATATCGCGTAATTATAATTACTTATTAATGACCAATTATCTTAGGGAGTTGAATTGGCTACGGTTTGTTATAATACAAATCTATATAGTTATTTAAATACAATATTAAAATATTTATTAAAGAAGTTCTATCTTAAATGTACAGCTACATGGTCGTTCACGTCAACAAAGATACACAAAACTTGCCGATTGGGATTACATTTCTAAGATCTCGCTCAAAACAAGTGAAATGAATTTCTTTGGTAATCTCATTACTTCATTACTTTTAAAATGAAATTTTTATCAATTTATTTTTATTCTGACAATTTTATCAATTTATTATTCTGACAATAATATAAGGTAATGGAGATGTGTTAGGATATGAAGATTATTACCATCACATTGAAAACGATCATGTTGATGGAGTTATGATTGGACGTGGAGCATTGGTATACATTGTTTTTTTCTCGTTAAATTGTAAATTTATCATTAATAAATTTATGATTTATTTGCTTTAGATCAAACCCTGGATTTTTGATGAAATCAAATCTAAACGACATTATGATATTTCATCAAAAGAAAGATTTGATATATTAAAAAAGTTTTGTGATTATGGAATAGAACATTGGGGTTCTGATACAATTGTTAGTTGAAAACATTTTACGGAATTTTTTCAATTGTTTCTGTTTTGAAATTTTTATGCTAATTCCCTAATCTTATAGGGAATAAACAATACTAGGAGATTTTTATGTGAATGGATGAGTTTTTTATACAGGTAAGTTTTTTTAACTCATTTGAATTGATAAAAGTTGAGATTAATTTTTATTAAATTATTAGATATATTCCTGTTGGATTGCTTGAAGTATTACCACAACGTATAAATGAGCGTCCACCCGCTTTCCATGGTAGAGATGAATTAGAAACATTAATGGCAAGTCCAAATAGTAAAGATTGGGTTAAAATTAGGTAATATTTAATGCGCTTATATATATATATTTTTTAATCAATTAGATTTTATTAAAAAAAAAATTTTTTTTTTTTTCAGTGAAATGTTATTGGGACCCGCTCCTGATAGTTTTGTATTTCTACCAAAACATGCTTCAAATTCATATGAAGGTTGATTTTTCCATCAAAGGGATAGTTTTTACAGACAATTTAATGTTCATCAACACCTAAACTTTTTTTTATGAATGATTATCAAATTCTGCTAAGTATAAATGGTTAATTTTAATTTATCTGATTCCCCTAAAATAAATAATGATATCCCCTTATTTATTTGTCTAAATTTATTTCATGTTCTTAAATAAGGACGACAATAAAATTTCTCATTTAAATAAATAAAGTAAATAATAAATTTTAATAAAAGATCAATAATTAGCGAATATGCATAAAAAACATAGTTAGTATATTTATCACGCAGATGTGTGGGAAATATCCGATTAATTTAACTAAATTTAATTATTTCCATTACAACAATTAATAAAAACAATTTTTGTTTCTTCAATATTCGCTCGATACTTTCGATACTTTTACAATTTCGATTTTTAAAGAGTTCTTTTTTAGAATCTTTAAAATGATGAGAGACGGAGACACTATCGAGGAAGACCAAATAGAATGGGTTTCTGGTATTTTATTTAATTTTTTTTTTTTTTTTGAGTATTTTTACTCAAAAAAAAAAAATGAAATAAACCAAAAAAAATTACTACCCTCACTTTAAAAACTGAAGGTTCGTCTCCGAAAGGTTCTCGCAAAATTGTAAGACATACAAATTCTTTAGAAATACCCTTAAAACAAATCCATTTCAACAGCTCAAGAAGTGAATGTATAACTGCTTCTGAAGGAAGTATGGCATTATTTTTGAATGATAAAACATTAGAAGTTTCAATTTGTTTGAATCATATGAAAGATGAGATATCATTCCAAATAAGAGAAGTTGAAGAATTTAAAATTACTCGAGATAATTCCGTGATCTTTAGACTTCATCCTAGATTTAGTAGATCGGTAATTAGTTTTTATTTTCACTTTATTCATAAACGACTACTACTGACGTTTATATATTTTTAGTATTACTACCATCCAAAAGGTTATTCGTTCAAAGGTACATGTATCCCGAGAGATTCTGATCCAACTGGTGGAAAATTAAGCGGCATATCCTGCATCAACCTTAAATCGAGTTGTTCTATCGGACGAGAGTATAATTTAGTAGATGAATGGATCAAGAAAATGATCAGTAGATCAAGAAATACGAATAAACAAGTAAATGATCTTTTTTTGCATTTTATTGCATAAATATGATTTATTTAATTTTACTTAAAATTAATCTTGAAGGTTGACGCTCGAAGGTCGAGGAATAATAATGATTTTATATATAATCCAAGAACTTTAAACAGAGACAATAGAGATAATAGAGACAATAGAAACAGAGCACCTCCAATTGCTAGGGTACAAAATGATCCTCCAAGAAGTTATGCAAATTCAGATAATGGTTTGCGACAGGATATATTGCCTGTTAGATATGACAATGCAATTAAAAAGCGAGAGGTAGAATATTGATATGATTTTATTAAAATGAGCTACGGTATAAAAGGCGAGTAATTACTATGCTAATGTCTTAATTTTTTTTGTAGTTGTACATCACATGTATCTGCCCTACTCAAAAACGCGCAATTATCTACCCATCCGATGGAATTTTCAATCACTTCCAATTTCATATCGGACAACGATTTGGTTGGAAATGGGAAAGAATGTGGTATAAAAATAAAACGGGAGGTTGGGCTATTCTCAATAATGATAGTGTTTGGACATCTGTTAAAAAGCAGGTTATGAGTAAACCAATTCCCAGAATTGAGGTTTTTATGAGATAATCACATACTTCATGTAAATTTTGTTAGTTTGACTTTAGGGATTTTCTTTCGCCCCAAAGAAAAGGTTATTTTTCTGTTTAATTTCTTTTAGAAATTAAATTATATTTCTGATACCATGATTAGCAAAATATCATCACCTGCAGCTATTCTCTTGTTACAATAACTCAAATTTAAATTGAGGCTTAAAATTTTTTCAGGCTGTAAAATCCTATGTTATTCGTCACATGGTTAATTTCTTAATGCCGTGATTTCGGGGGATTTTATGGCGATAGTTTAAAATTATTATTCAGTATTTTTTCAAAATAAATTATAAAAAGTTAACACGCAAAAGTTCTATACTAAAATTTTGTAAATTTCATGATATAAATGTAATAATGAATTAAAAAATTTATTTATCTCTACATAAAGCAAACAAAAGTAAATTATGGCTTCATATAAATCTCAATTCTAATAAAACCTTTTTCTCTCAATCTCTCATGTATAGCAAATTGCCAATCCTTCTCACTAATTAGTTTGTCCCAATAACCATTGCTTGATTTATACCAGAGAAAACGCCATTTATGTTTCTTTTCAAATCGAGTTTTAAGTTGCATTTGAAGATAATATAATGAGCCATCAATTGGATAAAACATGGCGCATTTTCGCGTTGGGAAAGTAATCGTAATATAAAGCTTTTTAAAAGCAGATTTATTAGAACCTTTAAAAATAATTTTATAATATAATACATATTATATTTTACCTGCTCCGGTTCTTTTTGATTTTTATCATTAAAATGGTTCATTCCATTAGGAATATGTCCATTATGTTGAATTTTATAAATTCGATGCTGTTGTCCACCCACAAGTTTTTTTTGATTATAGGTTCGCGAATTCCGATCTAAAAAAATTTCGCGTTCATGACCGCTTTTCGTAAAGTTTGAGTTGTTTTTTGTCTTGATCGTGTGGAAGACTGAAGCTTTAACTTTATGACTTATTTGTTGAGCAACAGTCGTGAAAGATCCAGGTTCTTCGGTGGACAATTTCTGAAATTTGTTTTCAGAAAATTTGTGAAAAATTCCATAATCTATAAATTTCAGAATTAATAAAATCTTACCATATTTTGTATTCTCTTTAATCTTGATGCATTTTCAATTTGTCTCATTTCAAATTTAATCCTTTTTAAAAATCCAAAATCTGAAGCATGTAAAGCTTTTACAATCAATCTCTCACAAAATGTAAATTTCCCCCCTGCTGGATCTTCATCTAATTCTATGGGTGAAGATACATAAGGAAAACCTTCTGCATGAAAAAAAAACTATAAATAAAATAAAATTTTAAAATTTTTTAAAAATTCTCTCGAAAATATTTTTTTTTTTGAAGATATGTGTAACTTACAAGTTTCATGCATTCACGTTTAAACCTAATTTCCATCATTCTTTCATCCTTAATGGTACATCCCAAAAGTTGATGATATGGAATTAATACTTCATATTTCATTTCATCATAACAAATAGAAAATCTAAGCGTATTTGGATTAAAAATGAGAGCCATTTGATCTATATCATCTGCAAGTATTTCTGGAGAAAATCGAAATTTTGAACCAAAAAATTTGATACTTCTCAATTGTGCGCGTATATAATCATCATCCACATATTTGCTCACAAGTTCAAAAAGTTGTAATGATGGAGCTTTTTATATTGAAAAATAAGAATATATGAATTTTATTTTTTGATATTTTATTAATAATAAGAAAAACCAATCTTACATGGTGTAGGACTAGGGTCACGTACAACCCATTCAATATCATCACTATCATCATTATTGACTTTGGAATTTTCCATACATGAAAGGGAAGAAACTTTACAAATATTTGATTTATGATAAACATATATAGATTATAAATATTACTTGAATCGTAATACAAAATTTTCTTTACCTGCGCCGTAATCAATATTAACCTGATTTGATTTATTCATTATTTCATCCATGATGAAAATTATAAATGAAAGACAAAATTTTGAAGAAAATTGATATTTTTTTTTTTTTAGAAAAAAAAGGAGAATTAAACAAGAATCAGTGAAAAAAAAAGAAAGAAATCTATTATTTTTGTAATGACGTGTAAATAGTAAATATATTAAAAGTTTGAAATTAGACACTAATTCAACTTTTCAGTTTTCACCAACGAAAATAATATTGATAAAAGATTCTTTTTTATTCAGACCTAAAATATTATCAGTTATATGATTAACTACAGTACATACCGTAAATGGTGAACTATAGTAACCCTACCCCCTTTGAAGGGTATCGTTATACACTTATACCGTATGATTTTAGTAATATTATAATCAAAAGGAAAATAAGTTTCTGATATGATGTATTCTTGTAATATAAAAAAGACTAAGACTTTATTATTATGTGAATTGTAGGATTAAGACGATTAAAAATTGAGAATGAAATTTTCATTTTCAACAAAAAATTTCAACACCATCATTATTTAATTATGCATGTTTTTTTGTGGACTTAAATTGATATAATTATCATATAAATTATTTCATGAATACAGGAAATCAACAACTTACATACTTGGATAATAATTTATATTATTAATTATAAAAAAAATGCTCCTTTTTATTAAAATATATACATTACATATTACGTGTTACAAAATTATGTAAACAAAAACGAAATTTTAATATAAATATAAAAATTAGAAACTAACAAATAAAATTCATTAATTCATTTCAATAAATGAATAACTATTAGCATTATCAATGCTTTTATCCCGTTCAAGACGTTCAAATTTTTGAAATAATTTACATAATTCCATCATAATTTTATAATGAACACGACAAGGGATAGATTTATTTTGAATGAATCCTTTTATAAAATCTTTAAAACAATGGAAAGAAGTGGATTGTGGTTGAGAGAGATCAATCGAAATATAACAGTTGTTATTAACGTAATTTACGAAACATGTATTGTGTAAACAGCTTGAAAGATTCTTATAGGATTGAGAAATTAATTCAGACCATAAGAGATGATAATCCAAATATTTTTCAACAAGTAAAAATCTTGTAGTAGTTGAAAGTCTTTTAAAAAGTTCCTCGTTCTTTGACTTGTAATTAGGTAAATCATCTAGAATTAATTTTGAAGTCTCTTTATAAACATTTTTAAATCGATATTGATCAGCCAATTTTAGTGAAAAAAGAGGATCTTCCACAAAATGAGATTCCAAAAAAGTTTCCACGGCCCTAAGTACTATATCAACTTCATATTTATCACCGAGTCGAGAAAGGTCTTCCACGCAATCCCAAGTAATCTTAAAATTTTTATCATGATAAATAAAAGAAATAAGACTTTCGAATGGCCCAACAGAAATTTCATCAAGTTTGATATCCGGTAAATTATCACTCGAAGAAGGTTTTGCGTAAACAAATATGTCTTGAAAGATTTTTGAAGCAATTGATAATATAATCTTGTGTAAACGAAATACAGTATTTTGAATTGATATCAAAATATCACCATCTTCGTAGTAATGAACAGAACTTCTTTGGGACATGACTCGTGTTTAGAAAAAAAAAGAAAAAAGAAAAAAGAAATATACTTGAAAAACTTCCAATTTAAAAATTTATCAAATAATTTAATAATTTCATGATGTCATTAACCAATACTTTTTTAGTTAGAGTCATAACACATGCAGGACCCATTGTAAAATAAAAAGATAAAAGATTTTTGTTGAATATGATTGGTCCATTACTCCAATATGGTCAATTTCAAATGTTTCTGATTCACGCTTTAATCAATTTAAATGGTTTAACTTAATATGGAAGATAAAGAATGATTTAAAGTTTTATTAAATCCATTTCAAGACTAATCATCAATTAAATAAAAGATTATGATTTTATGACGTTACATCAACTGTCTATGATTAAAAGAATTTTTTTTACTACTTTAAATTCACATTTAGCACGATAACTTTCGTGCAGATGGATCATCAGAATGGAGAATTATTCAACAATTATTTCGATAAGATATTAGTAATAAATTTGTCAACCAGTTCAAATGTTCCGGAAATGTTAACAAACTATTTATTACATATGAACAATAATGTTCTTTATTGAAACGAAAATATTTTATTTAAGAAAATACAAATATAAGGCGAAATAATAATACATGAAAAATTTAATTTGCTAGAATAGAATTACATACATTACATACATACTAGAATATATATTTAAAAACTAAACGCATTGGCGTTAGAAAAAGAGTCACGACCGGCAGCTAAACCATTTGCACCATCAGAAGCCAAGTAAGGTAAACCATTCGAAATAGTTGAGCCAGTTCCAATTAATCCCAACGCAGGAATACCAACAAATCTTTTTTCAATCTTGACTGGATCCTGTTTAGGTAGGTTAACGTCGCGTTTCGTCTCAATTTTGGAATAAGGAATGTTGTGTTCAGGATAAGGAATAATATTACGTTTAGAAACGACTAAATTATTCGCCTGATCTGAATCATAAGAGTTAGCTTGCTCGTTTTCGTTTGAAGCTGAAACATCAAGTTGATCTGAATTCGCTGCTTCATTTGCAGCATTTAACGATTGTTCATTTGTATCTAAAAGAATTGGTGTCGTTAAAAATTGTCTTTTATCCATAATTAAAGGAACAGAATTAACCAAAGTGGCGAGGAAAAGGAAAAAAGCGAAGATTACGAATTGATTCATATTTCAAAAAAAAAAGTTTTTTTTTTTTCTTTTGAGGGTTAAAGGTGAAAATTTTATCTTTTGAATAGCAAGTATCTTTTTTTCAAATCGAATGAATCGAATGATTTTGAAGTCAAGGCGAAACACCTTCATTTAAATAATTATTTTAAAAATGCGTCATTATAAATTTCATGTTCCTTTTCGATGGTTTATCGATGCATCTATAATAAAGTGATCAAAAATATTTTACTGTTAATTTCATGATGAATCAATTTTTTTGATCAATAATTCATCCTTATGCATTCTTTAATCACAATTAAAAGAAAAATTTTAAAAAAGATTTTTTTTTTCTTTTTAATCACTAAAAAAGAAGATATTAGGAAGGTAAAAGTTAAATCGAAATTGTTTCAATATTAAAATATTGATATTTATTTTATTAAATCATAATATTTATACATCAATTATATTAAATCAAACTGATCTCGAGAATTGACCACCAATTCAAAACGGAAGATCAATGTTTTGATCAATATAAAATTCTAATTATGAGATGCACTTAATGCTTTAGTTAATGATAAATTTACAGATGTTAATTTTCAAAAAAGAAAGATAATTCTGCATCAATTATTCCAATCATATATAAGCCACCGAAGATTGGAATCCATGTTCGCGCTTCGCATAACCTTATAATCAAGCAAAATTTATAACTTCGCGTCACCGTAAACACATGATAATGATCATTACCATCTGTATCAAAGTTTGACGACAATTACAAAAAAAAATATTATTTCTCTCGCACGCTTCGTATTCATCTCTCAAAAATTAAATATATTTTTTCCTTATAGATGGATGATTATCTACAAATTACTTTGCTAACATTGTGGAGTCGTGATAATTTTGTTATTTGGTGTGATTCATGTGAAAGTTCAAGGGTGATAGAATGAAAGATTCTTAATCACAATTTGTGAGAACTGTTTTGATTAATAAAGAAAGCAAAAGATCTACACAAGGATTTTTAAGTGATGTATTTTATGAGATGGCACATTTTTTTGATAGGATTGTATTTGATTAATCAGTTAGGAATGCAGTTAATATCTGGATATCATAATGTGACATATTCCGAAAAAGTTCTATAAAAAATGAATTTCGCTAGGATTCGGGAAAATTGAATCATTAATATGATATATGTGATTATGTATTAGTTTTAAGTATTTATTTATTGATAATTAATAAATATTCTATACCTTATGGGCTTTAAAATCTTTTCTTTTTCAACAATCTGTATTTACAGCATTACAAATTACTGAGATATTGGTCTCAAAATTTAATGATTGTTTTATTAAGGTTAAATGTCATTCATTTCTGATATTGCATGTTATTACTAACATTGAAACAGTTATTATTACCGTAGAAAATCAAAAAATGTCAAATAAAAAATTTGATAAATATTAAGCCTTATAGATTTTTGTGATAAGTTTATTAATTTATTTTATTCTTAAAAATTGATCTGCATAAAAATTTGCCAAAAAATGGGTACGTCTAAAGCGGAGCGGAATCACGTGATTTTCGTAAAATTTTTGGCTGGAATTATGGCATTAAGAAATTATGCATGTGACAAATAACAGGTGATAAATAATCGAAAAAATTCTGTCCTACTTAGGAAAAATGGAAAATGAAGGTATGCACTATGATCACGTGATTCTGCTTTGCTTTAGACATCCCCCAAAAATCTAGTGATTATAAAACAAAAATATAATCATGTGTTTCATATAAATCAAGCCAATAATATTAATTTTACTATATATAATTTTTTGAAACCACTTCAAACTGCCAAATAAAAATATTTTAAACTTTTAAAATTTTAACTTTATGTATTTTTTACTTATTCAATAAACTCAATGATTAAACAAAAATCCATTGGAAAGGACTATCAACCTAGCACTTGTTATCTATATTAAGACTAGAGTACACAGTATATGTAAATTTGATAATCATGTGATGGAAAATTAATTTTAAAGTAATATAAGAAAATAATGGTCTAATAAAAAAAAGGCAATATGTGCTAAACCTTTTTCAGATTTTTTTGTGTAAGCTCTTTGGAACTAATAATATACATAGTATAAAAATTAAAGTTTGTTTTATTTTATTAAGATACTTTTATGTTCGTATAAAGTTTAAAAAACTGCCAATTTTTCAAAAAGTCTGCCAATTTTTTAGTTTGTCCTAAGTGACCATAACTAAAACTTTTATATTTTATCAAAAAATAATCATAAAAACCAAAAAGTAAGTTTATTTTATTTGTTTTTTTTCTCTTAAATAAAAAAAGAAAGACAAGAAAGTTATTTACTATAATATTGTTTATATATTATATTATAATTATTATCTCTGAGTTAANGAAATATTTCTGTTTTTTAAAATATATTAGAATATAAAATATTTGGAAGAAAAGATATGCTGTAAGTGCCTGTAATTATGTAACTAGTAATGCTAGATTAATTAGATTAAACATCATATTAGTTTACTTTTATTATAGCAAAATTATTAATTATAAATGTAGTTTACTATAAAAAGGACTCTCGAAGAAGTAATTAGATTTTGTGGCATTTTTTTAATGGAAATTATCAATTTTATTTTATTCTTTATTAAATTTTATGTTCGTTTCGATTTGTATAAAATTTTCATATATGCAGATCATTTGCATGTGACATAAATTAGCCACAATGATTAATAAAAAATTATATATAGTGTATACTCTACCCTTAAATATATTTAACTTGCAATAAAGAACTTGCTTTTGATACTTATAAATGTAATATATCTGAAAAACCAAAAACTTCAAAAATAAGTAAAAGAAAATTTTATAGTAAAATTTATAATTTAAATAAGAATAAATGTGTATTTTGTAGGAAGCAATATATTCAAAATCTAGCAGGATGGAGATGATACAATTAAAATCTAGCATGATATAATAAATATAATCTGATTAGTTACATATGTATATATAATATAAATTTTTTTGTGTGATGTGAGATTTAAGATACATCACATTTTCCTAATGTAAAAAAATTACAAATAAATCCCTTATTATTTTTTTACATAAGATTTTTATGCAAAACTAGATTTAAGATATATTGCATTTCCTAATGTAAATCAAATTTATGTTATAATTAAACTTCTTTAAGATTTTTATGCAAAGTGAAATTTAAGATACATCACATTTTCTAATATAAATCAAACTTATGTCATAATTAAATTCCTTTATACTTTATACAAGATTTTTATGCAAAGTAAGATTTAAGATATATTGCATTTTCTAATATTTCTTTACATCTTATACAAAGATTTTTATGCAAGGTAAGATTTAAGATACATTGCATTTTCTATTATAAATCAAAAAATATGGCAAATTCTTTACAAGATCACATTTCGCATCATTCAACAAAAATAAACAAATACATATTAACATAAACAAATGCTTTTACTAACACTACTTTCATATATACCAGCCTTCTCTATTTTATTTTTATATTAAAAAACTCAAGCAAAACTATTACTTAAAAAAAAAACCTGGTCTTACTATTATTCTAAATTGTCTTTAATTTTTAACTTATTTTTTCACATCTTTACCTTTTCTAATAGATAACATAAATTCTAATGAACATATATCCAATTGAAATTAATGCTATTAATATTAACAATACTATAAATAACATACAAGATATGGAAGGAGTTGAAAATATTAATGTAGATAAAGAAAATAATAACAGTTTAATAAGTACTTATCTATATCTACTAAATCACTTACGCATTATGCTATATATCTTTACATCATTACATGTATAAATAAACTAATAGTTAGTATCTTAATTTATAGTTAAATTTAAAGATATCTCTAAAGATATTAAATTTAATACATGAGATGAAGTTGATAACTATTTTGATGAATATGGTGCTAGAAATGGATTTGCAATTATCAAATACAGAATGAAATAAAATAATAAAAGTTAAGTTTACAAAAGAATTTCAAATTTAGTAAAAAATACAAGTCTAAAAAAATAGCAGAAATGGTATTAAAAGGGATGCAATAAAATACTAAGACAAAAAAATTAAGTTGCCAATAGCATATAAATTTAACTTATCTTGAATAAGCAATACAAATAGGTATTATAACATTTGTTAATTAACATAATTATATACTTATACCTAAGATTCCTAGGTAAAATTAATGAGTTTAACAATTGATGTATGTGAAACTAGTTTAAATATTTTGTCAAAATTTTAATAAAATAAGAAACTGCAAAACTGACAAAACTTGATGAAACTTATAAAACTTGCAAAACTTATATAACTTATAAAATTGTAATTTACAATTAAAAATTATTATTGTATAATATAAACAAAAAATTTATTTATTTATTTATTATATTATTTATGTACAAATTCTTTAATAAATCATTAATATTATAATTTAATACATAATCAGCAATAAAATAATTTTACATTAAAAAAATACATATCTATAATAGTTATAATGATAAATTAATACTTTCTAATAATAATTTTGATTTACCAATATCATTTGTTAGTTTATTCTCAAATTTACAAGAATTAAATTTTCATCCAATATAGGAAGTATTATTAAAAAATTTAAAGAATTTGAAAAATTATAATATGTAACTTTTTCTAAATTACAGTATTTAAATATTTGTATAAAACTTAAATATATTATGAAATTTTTAGAAAATAATGAAAAACAGCTTAAAAAAAATAATCATGTTGTTATTAATTCTTACATAATATAACATAACAGATAATAATTTTGATCAGATAGATAGATAATCTTTTTTTTAAAAAAAAAATTATCTAATAATATTTTTAATTAATCCTAATCCCTATCCTTAATGAATCTATTTTTCTTATAGACTTTTGGTAAGTTGGAAGTTCTGAAATGCTTTAAGAAATGTTATTATAACGACTAACATTTTTTTTTTAATTTGTAGAAATACAAACATTTTGGTTTAAAGTTTTGAAAAGGATGTTAGTATAATGACTAACGTTTCTTTTTTTTTTTATTTTGTAATAAATATAAAATGGCCTTAGGTAAGTTAAACTTTAACAAAAAGGTTTAAGAAACATTAGTATAACAATTAACATTTTTTTTTCTTTATTTTGTAGTCAACGCAGAAATCAGAATGGCCTTGGAAATTTGTCTAATGAGTTGTAATTTGGTAAAGAGAATTTAAGAAATGTTAGTATAATGATCAATGTTTTTTATTTTTTTATTTTATAGTGAACACCAAACGATCTTGAAAACTTGTCTTGGGTGAGTTGCAATTTGGTGAAAAGAGTTTAAGAAATATTAGTATGATGACTAATACTGTATAGTTCTGAAATTAAGCATTACCCAAAAATAAGCATCTTTACATATAAGAAATAACCCAAAAATAAGCACTCTTTTGATAATAAATTTATGATATCTCGGCNAATATTTATNCTANAGATATNAAATAACTNCCATTNGATTNCTCTCATTGAGACGAATCCAATGAGCTAAATTACATTAATTTCTAATCACTGGAACACAAGATATCCTAAATACAAAATTAATATAAATATGATTTTTTTAAAAAAAATTATACACCAAAATTAAGCATTCCCATAACAAAAAAAGTGTGCTTAATTTCGGAACTATATGGTATTTCTTATTTTTTATTTTATAGTGAACACTAAATGGTCTTAGAAACTTGTCTTGGGTGAGTTGAAATTTGACAAAGAGAGTTTAAGAAATGTTAGTATGATAACTAATAGTTCTTATTTTTTTATTTTATAGTAAACACCAAATGGTCTTGGAAACTTGTTTTGGATAAGTTGAAATTTGGCAAAGAAATGTTAGTATGATGACTAATGTTTCTTTTTTCTTTATTTTATAGTAAACACAAAAAGGCCTTAGGAATTTGTCTTGGATAAGTTAAAATTTGGTAAAGAAGGTTTAAGAAACATTAATATGATGACTAATATTTCTTATTTTTTTATTTTGTAATGAACATGAAAAGGCCTTAGGAATTTATCTTGGGTGAGTTGTAATTTGGTGAAGAGAATTTAAGAAATATTAGTATGATGACTAATGTTTCTTATTTTTTTACTTTGTAGTGAATACTAAATAGTCTTGAAAACTTATCTTGGGTAAATTAGAATTTGGCAAAGAGGATTTAAGAAATATTAGTATGATGACTAACATTTCTTTCTTCTTTATTTTGTAGTGAATATTAAACGGTTTTGAGTAAGTTGTCTTGAGTGAGTTGTAATTTGACGAAGAGAGTTTAAGAAATATTAATATGATGACTAATGTTTCTTATTTTTTTATTTTATTGTGAATACTGAATAGTCTTGAAAACTTGTCTTGAGTGAATTAAAATTTGGCAAAGAGAGTTTAAGAAACATTAGTATACAGAGGGTGATCAATGTTATATGGACACTTTATTCTACCCAAATTATGCTGATCATTATATATTAATGTAATATAAATTAACATATTATTCTGTACTTACAGTTATAATAAATAAACAGTATAAGAATGCTCACTGCAAAAATTCTGATTTGTACAACTAGAATAATAAATAGTTAAAAATTTAAAAAAAATGGCGTGATTCAGTCATTATTAATCTGATCAATATGTATTTACCATTATTTGAATCGTCTCAATGAGATGAATATAATAAACTAAAAATCATGAAAGACCAACTATTGGATCCAAAAATATTGTAGAAAATATCTAAATTTTTGAAGTGTAATTGTATATTGAATATTGATCATATAAAGATGATTTTATTATCATTCGAATCCTCTCAATGAGATGAATCTAATGAATATAAAATCATGAAATTTCAATTAATAGATACTGAAATATCTTTAAATATCCATGTAACATTGATCGTCCTCTGTAATAACTAATATTTTTTATTTTTTTTTTGTAATGAACATGAAAAGGCCTTGGGAACTTGTCTTGGATAAGTTGTAATTTGACAAAGAGGGTTTAAGAAACGTTAGTATGATAACTAATGTTTCTTTTTTTCTTTATTTTGTAGTAAACACAAAAAGGTCTTAAGAATGGTAATGTGTTGGATCTTGTTAAAATATGATGATTTACTGATCAATTTTGCAGCAGTTTCTCCATTTTGCAATTATTAAAGTTTCGCCAATGCAAAACATTTTGTTAATAGTTTTAACTTCACTATTTGAAGTTTTGCCATTTCACAAAATCCAAAATGAATTTCGTTTAGAAATCTTACTTATATCTAATATACAAAAATTTGCAACAAAATATTAATTATTTATTAATAAAGTACTTAATAAGATTTTATTAATGATAAAACATGAAAATTTAACACTTACAATACAAAAAAATCTTCTAAAAGCCTAGTTTTCAGATCTGTACTTTCAAAATCAAAATTTAGCTAATGAAATTCAAAAATACAAAAATGTTGATAAGGTTATAATAATGCATTCATATTACTCACTACATTAATGCAAAAAAAAGTTGAGGATTTGTGTTAGTTTGTTGAATTTGAATTAGATAAAGATAATTACTTAAATTGCTTTTTTTAAATGTTTTCAGATTAAATGGACCTATAGCTTAGATATTATGATGTTGTTATTAATAATAATATAGCTCAAACTAACTAGTATCAGATACCATTAGGAATTTTTATAGTGATTAATAACAAGTGTAAAACCTGTTTTGTTTGTCAAGCATTAGTAAGTGATAAATCTCTTAAAACACATGTTTGGATACTTGAATGTATCAAGAAAGCAACTGGACAAACTCTAATTGTCATGTTTATAATGCAAACTCTATACTTGATGTAGCAATTCTAATTATTTTTTCTGAAACATATCCAGCCCACTGTATATTTCATATTGCATAAAAATTACCTAAAAATTTGAAAGCAAAATTAGATAATAAATGAGATGATTTCATTAAACAGTTTTATTAATGCTGAAATAGTTTATGTGAGTTACTATTTAAATAAAAATGAAACTAATTACTTAATGATTATCTAATGATAAAAGACTATCTTTTATATTCATTAGATCAAAATTGTAGGTCATGGACTTGAGCTTATCTTCATAAGATTTTCACAGTTGGCATTAAAAGTACTGCAAAGATTAAAGAATATAATTGGATTATAAAATAACAATTAAAAGCCAATAGTACTCTGTGTAAAATTGCTAATCGACTTGATTTAAGATTGAGAGATGAAAAGCAATAGAAATAATTTTACAAATACAAACAGATAACTACAACAAATATTACTACTATCTCAGTACCTAGATAAGATTTGATTTCTATAATAACAAAAGTTCTTGATACATATCTTACTGAATCTATTAATAATATAATTAGGACAGAAATATTTTAATATTTATTTGTTAATACAAATATAATTGAGCTAAATAATGAAGAATTAAATTATAAGTAGATATGTTATTACTAAGTAAATTATTTACAATAATTAATCTGCGATATATTACAGACGGTGACAGGTGACCAAAATAATCTGGCCAGTTTTGTTTACTGAAATCAAGTAGAATATCACGCATTATTATTATGTAAACAACACGTGATTTTGTATTTATAATTATGATAACCGTATTCCTAACTTTAATTTTTCTAGAACATTCTAAAAATAATGAAATAATGAAGCCACTTACCTCCAAAACTCGTGACGCTATAGTTTATGGCTATAATTGTGGACATTCAAGTCATACAATTGCTAAACAGTTAAGGTGTGGGAAAACAACTGTTAATGATATACTTAAACATCTTCAAGAAACACATTCTTTAACTCCAAAAAAAACCAACTGGCCGTCCTTTACTTTTAAATTCACTAGCCCAGTAGAAGCTTAAAGCTTTTGTTAAAGAAAATGGTGAAAACCGCTGACTTTGTTCAAAAAAACTTGCAACAGTGTGGACAGCTCGTACCAATAAACCCATTTCTGCTCATACTATACACCGTAGTCTTAAGAAAGTTGGAGTTACTCACATTTACCTCGCAAAAAACCTGCAATAACAGAAGCACACTGCCAATCTTGTCTTGAATGGGCTTATGTACATGAAAATTGGGGTGCAAGAAAATGGAGAAAAGTACTTTTTTCTGATGAAAGTACATTTACACAGTTTCAACAAGGCCNTCCTGGAATGGTATNGNGTNAACNTGGGGAAGAATTGAATCCTGACTGTATTGCAGTTACAGTAAAGCATAGTCTAAGCAAAATGTTTTGGTGATGTTTTACTTGGAATGGGCTTGGATCAATTGTTCCAATAGAGGGTTCAGTTACTGGTCAATCTTATGTCAAGATTATTAATAAATATGCTGTACCTACTTTGCATAAATATTTTTCAGATGGCAGTAGAATTTTCCAAGAAGACAATGCCCCACCTCACCATTCAAAAGTTACTAAAACTGCTCGTGAAAATGCTGAAATTATGACGCTTGATTGGCCAGCCCAAAGTTCAGATCTGAACCCAATAGAGAATATTTGAGCTGAGATGAAAATGATAGTTCGTAGGCATACTTCACCACCATCTAATATTAAGGTTCTTGAAAGATATGTTAAAGATGCATGGAATAACCTTCCATCAGAATATTATAAAAATTTAATTAATAGTATATCACGAAGAATTGAAGCAGTTATTGAGGCAAATAGGAATAGAATTAATTATTAAATTTTTTTATAATTTAATAAATTGAATCATAAATAAAATATTTGGTTTAAAATTTTTATTTTTATTATATAATACACTATAATTATTTTTCATTTTAAAAAATAACCAGATCATTTTGATCACTATCTGTATATTAAATAAACCTTATTATTATTATAAAGAAAAATCCTGATAGAGCATCAAATGGATTTATTGAAGATCAACATGATGTATATTTTATTACACTTCAGGCTATGATTGAAAAGGTAGGATGAGAAAAAGTATTAGAAATATAGAAAGTTGTAGATATATGAAATAAAAAAAAATACTATGTACATTTTGTTATTATTGTCAATGCAATTTCTTTCCTATGCTCATGCCTCAAGTCCATCTC
Source organism: Glomus cerebriforme (assembly GCA_003550305.1). NCBI lineage: Eukaryota > Fungi > Glomeromycota > Glomeromycetes > Glomerales > Glomeraceae > Glomus > Glomus cerebriforme. The sequence goes on along the minus strand of QKYT01000172.1, from coordinate 82,288 downwards.
AAAGAAAATAATATGTTAGCATTATTTTTATATTATAATAAATTTCAGAACTGCTGCATTTTATATTAGTATAATACCTCAAAGATGATATAAAGATATTTACTAAGATAAGTTAAATCTATAAGAAAGTATAATATTCAATAATAAAGAAGATACTTATAAAAATGAATATATGGATAGAAATATATTACCTATATGAAAGCCTGTCACAATTCCAATAACTGCTCCTATACTTAAAAAGGCTATTCATAAAAGGAATTTATATGGTTATATATAGAATTAGCATGAATAGCTACTTTACTTGTAGTTGAACAAGATGATGATAAAATAACTATTTTTCTTTAAGATTATATTAGAAGAATATTACATCAAGATACATCCAAAAGTTCTTCAATAACTAATAAAAGATCTGAGATATCTAATAATAATTTCCAAAAAATTCAAACAAATGATAATGATAATGATGCTAGCATTAATTTGAAAGATAGCAGTTAAATAGAAGAAAATAAAGCTAAAAAAGACAAAAAAATAGTTAATACAAACTTCTAAAGTATGAATAATTTGAACAGGATTATTACTAAAGATCAGTCGTCTAAACAAAGATATTTGAATAGTGTTAAAAAAGAACAAGGTACTCAAGAAAAACCAAAAATTAGAGACTCTTATAAATGTCACATTTACAATAGAATAGGATATAATGCTACTTTTCATAAAAATGCAGGTAATAAATAATAAGCTTGGGAAATAAGAAAAACACTTATAATTATAGGTTTGTAATATATTTGGGTATAATTTTTTTTCATTATTTTTTCTTATCTTAAAATAAATTATAAAGCATAAAATATAACATGATTTCAACTAACTTATATAAACTAATAAAAAGTATTAAGAATCATTCAGTTAATTTTTGCATATAAGAAAATGTATAAATAAAATTAATTCAAAGTCATAAAATTCAAAGTTTGATCTAATTTTTTTTTTGCATGACATTTATATAGATCGCATTCCAGAAGGTTAGATTTAAGCATTATACAGGAATAATGCTAGATCCAAATTTACTCTTCAAATAATACAAAAGTATTTTTACAATTACAAATTAATAAATTAAAAGAATATAATAAATACTTTAGATTTTAATAAAAATTTTCAATTATTTTTATATACAAAATGTTATAGTAGATTACTAGAATAATATTAAAAATGCCAAAAAAAATTCTTATTTAAACAAACAACTGAATCAAATTTAGATTCATATAATTTAACTTCTTTTTCAACATCTTCATCTTTTTAAAATATAATTGAAATTCAATATATTCAAGTAACAGTGATCATGATAATAATAATAATATTACAAAATTTAATTTTAAATTAATTATAAAACTTTATGATAAAAAAGCCAGACCAGTATAATGGAAATCATTTGAAGTTTTATCATTAATAGAATTTGGATAAGATTTTGAAATTAATATAAAATTAATTTAATTCTTTTATAATAAGAAAAAATGATTACAGTATTATTTACAAATAAAGTTCATTATATAAAACAAAAATATTATTAGTACAGAGAGTGATCAAAATTATCTGGCCACTTTTTAAAATAAAAATTTTTATATAAAAAATATAAAAAAAAAATTTAAAATTAATGTTTTTATTTATTATTTAATTTATTAAATTAAAATTTAATATTTAATTCTATTGCTATTTGTTACAATAACTGCTTCAATTCTTTTAGACATGCTATTAACCAATTTTTTATAATATTTTGGAGGAATATCTTTCCATACATCTTTAACAGTTAAAATTCAATTCCTCTTCAGGTTCATACCATACCTTTTCTAACGTCCTTGTTAAAATTGTATAAAAGTGTTTTTATCAGAAAAAAGCACATGTCTTCATTTTCTTGCACTTCAATTTTTATACATATGGACTTATTCAAAATAAGCCTGATAATGTACTTCTGATAGTACAGGTTTTTATAAGGTATACAAGCTATTAGTCCAACTTTTTTAAGATTATAGTGTATAGTAATAGCAGAAATAGATTATTCTGTATATGTTATTCATATTATAGCAAGCTTTTTTATGCAAAGTTAGCAGTTTTCACCATGTTCTTGAACAAATTCTTTAAGCTCTTACTAAGCTAGTGAATTAAGAAATGGTAGATGATCAGTTTATTTTTTTGGTATTAAGAAGTGTGTTTTATGAAGATGCTTAAGTATATCATTAACAGTTATTTTTTCACATTCTAATGGTTTAACAATTGTACAACTTGATTGTCTATAATTATAACCATAAATAATTGTATCATGCATTTTTGGGGTTAGTAGTTTCATATTTTTTAGAAAGTTTTAGAAAATATGAAGTTTTGAAATATATTTATCATAATTATAAATACAAAATAATGTATTGATTACATCATATTATTATGTCATAATTGGCATAAATTTACCAAAACAAAGTGACTGAATAATTTTGATTACTCTTTGTAAATGAAAAGGATTGGAAAAATTTATACTAAAATACAAAAGGATTTTATTTATTAAGAAAGATTTGATAACAAACACCGGTCATGTCATATAAGATAATAATTACTAATTAAAAATTTGTACAACAAAAATAATGATCACAAATATTTTAATATAACTCAATTTTTTTTAAGAAATATACTCATGAACCTTAGTAAAGTTTTGTTTTTTGAGATTTTCTTTACTTGTTTCAAGAATTTTTATAGTAATATAGCATGTATATAAAAAATTTATATTGAGTTGACTTTTCCTATTTTTTGACTTTAACCCAGAAATGCAAGTTTGTATGAAGACTAAATACTTTTTTAAATATCTGAATATATGTAAAATTTTGTTTAAATCAAAAATCTTATTTCATAAAAGGCAAATTAAATAGTAAATTTTATGACAAATTCAATATTTTTACTTTAAATTTTACATAGATAGACTTTAATTTAATAATAAATAATGCTTTCTTAATATAAAATATATATTATAATAAAAAAATCTTTCTTGTTTATATAAATAATTATTGTATTATAATTTTTTATTTATAAAATAATTGAAAAAAATTGCTACTAGTAAATGTTTTTCAATAATTATGCAAATTTAATAAAAATTAATATACTATAATATGAATGCATTATAAAGTGATGTGTAAAAATTTAGTATATATTATTATGTAAAATAATTCAGGATAGCTAAATGAATTCAATATTACACGAAATATTAGACACAGTAATGTTATAAATCAACATATTAATTTTTATTATATATTTCATGTAATAATAAATTTATTTAATCATCCTAAATTATTTTATATAATATATACTGAAATTTTATATATCGCTTTATAATGCATTTATATTATAATATATTAATTTTTATTAAATTTGCATAATTATTGAAAAACATTTACTAGTAGCAACTTTTTTCAATTATTTTATAAATAAAAAATTATAATACTCAATAATTATTTATATAAACAAGAAAGATTTTTTTATTATAATATGTATTTTGTATTAAGAAAGCATTATTTATTATTAAATTAAAGTCTATCTATATAAAATTTGTAAGACTAATATAAGCTATTTAATTAAAAAAGTAAAAATATTGAATTTNTCATAAAATTTACTATTTAATTTGCCTTTTATGAAATAAGATTTTTGATTGTAAACAAAATTTTACATATATTCAGATATTTAAAAAAGTATTTAGTTTTTATACAAACTTGCATCTCTAGGTTAAAATCAAAAAAATAGGAAAAGTCAGCTCAATATAAATTTTTTATGTACATGCTATATTACTATAAAAATTCTTGAAATAAGTAAAAAAAATCTTAAAGAATAAAACTTTACTAAGGTTCATAAGTATATTAAAAAAAAATTGAATTATATTAGAATATTTATGATCATTATTTTTGTTATACAAATTTTTAATTAATAATTATATTTTTTATAACATAATCATTGTTTAATAATTACTATTCAAATCAAGAAAAAATAAAAAGAAGGTAGTATAATAATATGATTTTTGTATTTTATAAATTTTATTAAATCTATTTTTTTTTTTTAAATTAGTAATACAGATACTGAAATTAATTTAATATCTAATAAGTATATTTTCAAAAAAAAAGCAGCTAAATCATCTAGTAATGCAATTTCTAAAGAAAGTAATATAAGTGAAAAGAATTCAAAAAAAAACTGCTATTATAATAGAATTAACTAAAAGATAGTTTTGTTATGAATATTTCAAAACTTGTTTTATTGATGCAATAAGACATATTTAATTAATTCCTTATCATCTTACAAGTTAGTCTAATGTCTATAATGTGTTCTTAACTGTTTTTCAAAAAATTACAAATTGTAAATATATATTAAAACATAGTAATTGTAGTATAGTTGCAGATTATAACATTATGGCACTTATTAGTAAACCATAATTGAGAATACATTACTGTAACTAATGCAATTGTAAGTAAATTATTATTATTAAACAAAATAAAAAAAGAAAATTTACAAATGTTAATGAACTTCTGATTATATTATTATTTAATCCTATAAATAAAAAAAATGAAACACTATTAGCACATTCTAATTCACAAAACTCTTAAAATATTCAATACATTTATTAAAGTTGCTTGCTGAAACCTAGGGGTTTAGGCAAGATAGTATTTTGCCGAAAAGTGAAATTCTGCCAAAACTATATTAAAGTTATATTAAAAAACTGGTGAAACTCTGGAGAAAAGCGAAACTGCTGAAACCTATTATAATTGCTGAAACTGCTGAAACTCTGCTGAAACTATAATAAATCTATAGTAAAATTTTGACGAAACTAATCGTAGGATTTTAAAGAGGTTTAGGCAAGCAACCTTAATATTTATCTTACTTTTTCTTTTATCAATTCTTTAATATATTAACAATATTCTTATTTATTCAATCAATTTTTACAGCCAAATTGACATTTATCATAATTATATAGTGATGAAAATTCCTATTATTTTTCTAATATATAATTACAAGATTTTACAAATATAAATTCAATAAATATTATATAAGAAAGTATAAATACAAATGTGAACATGAATATAAACATAAACATAAACATAAATATAAATATAAATATAAATGTAAACATGAATATAAATACAAATACAGTCAGACCTTCATATAGTTATCTAATCAGTTTTCTCAAAATTGGTGATTGTATAGAAATGTGCTTATATAAAGATATTAAAATTAAAAATTTCTTAATTTTAGCTAAAATTAGTAAATTATAATTCAAATATTTTCATTTTTGGCAATAGCCATTTAATAAAAAAATTTTGCCAATTTTTGCNTNTGTAATATTTATTCTTAAAAAGNAAANTGTAATCANNTGATGNGGTAATTCTGGCTGAAATTATTTTATGACTAAAATTACGGTGATTATGTAGAGATTTATTTATTAATAAAAATAATATGTACATTTAAGATTATGAGGTAATAGTAACTATAATTGATTTGTAATTAAGGTTGCTTGTCTAAACCTCTTCAAAATCCTACGATTAGTTTCGTCAAAATTTTACTATAGATTTATTATAGTTTCGGCAGAGTTTCAGCAGTTTCAGCAATTATAATAGGTTTCAGCAGTTTCGCTTTTTTCCAGAGTTTCACCAGTTTTTTAATATAACTTTAATATAGTTTTGGCAGAATTTTGCTTTTCAGCAAAACACCATCTTGCTTAAACCCCTAGATTTCGGTAAGCAACCTTATTTGTAATTGTATAAGAATAATTTAATATGATTTAAAACTGTTTTTCAAAATTGGATGTTTATAAAGAGTTGTGATGAGGAGGTGACTATATAGAAGTCTGACTGTATAAATATTACATAAGACATGAATATTATACAAAGAGATTTTATTTCTTTATTAACTATTGATCAATTTTTAAAGAACTTAAATAAAAAATATGGTATTAGAACTTTTATAAAATATTTAAATAGTTTTAAAGAATAAGAAGTTAATATATTAAATATTATTAATCTAAAAAACAATAATTGGATTATACTAGGAATTGTAAAAATTGAATTAAGAAATAAAATAATTAGAGCATTAGAAAAATATAATCAATAATTTTATAATTTTATAATTTGATAAATAATTTGAAAATTTATAGATATATCAGAAGTAATTTGATTATATGCTAACAGTAAAGTAAAATAAGAACTTAAATAATATTTATAAAATTCTTATTTTTTTTTATTAGCTTTTAATAACTAAAAAAGCTAGTTTAATTGAATTATAATCTAGTAAATATAAAGAAAGAAAAACTACCTTATAATTAATACTCTCAATAATCCTAATTAATTTCTCATTATAATAAATTAAAGTATTATTCATTACCAATATACTATTTTTTTGTGAATATAGATTCATATGACTACTTAACAGTTTAATATTTATAGCTTAAAAAAATATATATAAAGTAAAAATTTAATTATATACTAGATGCTATCCGTTGCTTCACAACGGGTATATGTATTTCACATAAAAAATAAACGTAAATACACAATTTATTAGTTGTCATTGTGAAAAAATCACATAATAATAAATATGCATATCTGATATAGACAAAAATCATAATGCAGGTCTATTTTATGTGTGAAAATTATATAATGCTGTAAGACTGGCCAGAATTAAATGAATTATAACAGAATTTATTTTTTTGGAATTTTGTGCATTTTTTGTAAGAAGAAAAATTGCCTTTTTTAGAATTTGCATAACATTACGTGACTATGTTACATATTTATAATGTGATTATTTATATTGTTAATCTAAACGTTATCATTACACACAAATTTTTTTAATTATATAGATATATAATAATAAATTTAAATTTACAGTATACTATATACAGTATATACTTTATAATAAAAAAATTTTTTATCTTTTTCAAAAAAATTTTAAGTTGGTAGATTAGTTTTCTTTTTCCTTTTAAGTAAGTTTCTTTTCATTCTTATTTCCTCTTCTTTCTTTTAAAATAAAAAAAAAAAAAAATAAAACAAATATTATTTATAATTTTATAAATTATAAACAAAAAAAATAAAAATTAATTCGTTAACATACATTGGGTTCTGGATTCAGTTTTACAGGTAAGTTTTTTCTTTTTTTTTTGTTTTTCATTTTATTTTTCCATTTTGTTCTAATTTCTTTTTTTAGATCCTGATGGTATCTCTTTATTCAGTGGTCTTGAATCTTTCATTTATCATTTTTCTTTTTTTTAGATATCAGCAGTGGTTCTTTATTTTGGTAGCCTTAGATCTCTTATTTATCTTTTTTCTTTAGATGTCAGCAGCTCTTTTCATTTGGTGGTCTTAAATCTTTCTTTCATTTATCTTTTTTCTTAAATGTCAGCAGCATTAAGTCTGGTCTCGAAACTGAAATATTTCAAATTTGCCAAAATTTCAAAACCGTAATCTGAAATATTTTAAAATCTGAAAATCTGAAATCCAAAATTCATGCTGAAATTTGAAATTAATGCCAAAATGCCAAATTAAAATTAGCCAATTAAAATTAAGTAATTAAATATATAAATAGGTTTATTTATGTTATACAGTTTATATCAATTTTCTTTTTTTTTTATCCTATTATGACTAGACAAAATTCTAAAGGTAAAAGTGGTCACAAACAGGATGAAGTCTGGAAATATTTTGTGCAAGTTCCATTAAAGTTACCAGGCCATTTTTCTGAAGAATGCAAGTTGTGCCATAAAAAATGGCTACGCACATATGTAAATATATTATAATCTTATCTTGCTAACAAGTGTGCTGACTGTCCTGAAGATATTCAAAACTACTGGCTTGGATATCTCGCTGCAAAGGACTCCTTGGAAGATGAACCGGCTTCTATTGCCTCATAAGAATCAAGTCAATCAATAATTTCTAATAAGAGAAGGAGAAGTTCTAATGGTATAATTAATTATATTAATTATTAATTGTATNATTGTATTCATGTTTTAACTTTTAAGTTAATTATTTTTTTCAACTATTTTATTAAATTCAATCTGAAATTGAAGATTATTATGAGAATCAAGAATTACCACCAAACAAAACAGTAATTATTGATCGAGCACTTATTTGAGCTTTTGTTTGTTGTAGAATACCATTTGCTGTAATCGATAGTCCATTTTTTCATGAATTGTTATATCAATTACATTCAAATTATTGTCATTCTTCATGAAAGGTACTTTTAGAATCTCTTCTTAATTAAAAAACTTCATGAGTTAATCAAGCTATTAATAAAGAATTAGAGTATTTCAAAAACTTAACACTTGGTAATTATTTTAACTTTTTATTATATAAATCCACTAGCATTATAATAATAAATTTATTATTAGCCTTGGATGGCTGGATTAGTGCAAGTACTCTTTTCATATATAATTTTGTCATATTAACTCCTTCCAATCAGCAATATCTTTATTGTCTTTAGAATTTTTCTTCATCTCATCATACTGGAGAATTCCTTACGTCTGAAATAAAAAAGATTATAAAAAAGATTGGGGCAAAAAAGTTTAGTATAGTTGTCACTGACAATACATCGAATGTTCGATGTACTTGAGAAATTATTTCTAAGGAGTATCCCTCGATATTAAATTTGAGATGTATCACTCATTTTATAAATTTAATCACAAAGTCAATCTTGAGTAATATTTTATTAATTTTTCTTTTAATTAGTTAATTTATGATCTCTTAATATCATAATGAAAGAATTCATCATATTAAATAATATATTAATTTTAATAGATCACAGAACAGTTTCTAAAATTTTAGTTGCTTGTAATAGTGTTACCAATTATTTTAAAGCATTATATATTTGCAATAATTTATTAACTGAATCTGCAAAGATTCTAAAAATTAAAGGTAGTGGATTGAAAATTTTTATCAAAACAAGATGGATATCCATGTATAAGACAACTTATTCAATTGTTAGAATGAAATGGACTCTTGATGAAGTAATATTTATTATATTTTTAATTTATTGAAGATATATATTTAACTAAGTATTACTTTATTATTTAGGTAATAACTAACCATTCTGAGAAAATTACTAATTCTAATGTTAAAAAAATTTTTAAAAGAACTGATTTTTATGATAAAGTTAATACTTTAGTCAAACTACTCTGACCTATCAAAAATGCAATATTAATGCTTGAAGGAAACCAAACTAATTTAGCTGATATATTTATCCAAATGATTTGTTTGGCTTATGAAATCAAACATTTTAATTCAAGTAATTTAGTATCATTTCAGAAACATGCAATATAGGCGTTTAACAAATCGATATTTCTTTATATTTGTTAGCTTACTTTTTACATCCAAGATTTTGAGGTATATAAAAAAAACATATATATATTTTTTTTATTTATATAATAACAAATAACAGCTAATAATGATAATTATTTTCATAACAAGAGTTACAAAATAGAAATATTCTTTAATTGCTTCAGCCGCTGGTAATATTTGGAAAAAGATGGGAAATAACCAAAAATCATGTGAAGAGTTTCTCTTTTAAATGTGTAAATATAAACTTAGACTAAAACTTTATAACAAAGTAATTAAAGATTCAGATGAAACTTCTATATTATGGTGGCTTGTCATTGATGATACTAGCAATTATTTGCAAGAACTTGCTCTTTATGTTCTATCTGTTGTATCTCACAGCACTAGTTGTGAGAGAGTATTCTCAATTCTTGGATATTTCTATGGCAAGAGAAGACTTAGCTTACAAATATCAAAAGTTGAATTTATGGCTAAAATTTGATTATATTATGTTTCAAAAGCAAATGATAAATTAAAATATGCAAGTTCAAAATATTCTAAAGATGAATTAAAAGTTATGGTTGACGAATCTTTGGATAACCTTGAGGAGGTAGAGCCTGATAAAATTTCAAATCATACAGTATTAGTATTAATATTAAAGGAGATATTTGATGTAGATAAAGTTCCATTTATCAGAGATCTGGAAGATAGTGATGATGAAGAAGATGATGATGATATTGATGATAATGATGATAATAATTATGATGATATTCCTGAAGAAGAACCAATAAAGGATTATGATATCTCAGAATTTGCATCAAGATTTCTTGATTTTAAAATTAATATACCATGAATTTTTAAATTGTCTATTGTCTAAATGTCACAACTGGGGTGATAATCAAAATTTTCAATCCATTTTCAATCCGTTTTCAAAATATTCAAATTTTTATTAGTAATTAATATAAAAATTATTGATTTTTGTTCAATCCAGTTTCAATCCAATTTTAATCCAATAATTTGTCACATACTCACATCTGTTGTTGTTAGATTTCATTATACAATCATTATAAAATTATTACTTATTAGTTAATTACTCATTAGTTGATTACTCATTTGATTAATTGCATTAGTAGTTNNAATATGATTCATTNATTCATAATTGCNTAAGTGNAAATTCNATATGAGGATTATATTTATAAAAAGAGATAAGATATCTAAAATATTTCAAAATTTTTTTTCAATTTTTTCAGAATAATAAATAATATGATGGCTAATATCTGAATTCCTCAACCTCGTACAGTAAATTATTATAATTGAATTAGAAGAATTTAGACAAATGAACAGTACGAATACTTGCTTGACCAAAGAATGAGCAGGAATAATGAATTTTGGAGCTTAGCAAGTTGGAATCGAGCTGGATTTTGGAGGAGTATCACAGAGAAAATTAATGAATATTTTGGCACTAAATATATAGGATCGCAAATAAAAATGAAGTGGAAGAATTTATTATGAGAGCATTTGGTAAATATATCTGTATTATTTTAATATATTATTATTTATGTATTAATATTTTTTTAGGACCAAGTAGCATATAGGTTGGGGGGATAATAAAGGTTGTAATACATGAAATGGAAAATCATACTTTGAATTATTTATAGAAGGGCCATGGAAAAGACCAGATAGTAAGGACTAATTTATATTTATTTACCAAATAAGGTCAGACCAACTTAAAGATTTGTTTAACATAACATATAAGATTATAAAACTCAGGGAAGGAGGGATCATTAACAACAATAAGATATGTTGAACAGTCACATGATAATTTTATATCTGATTTTTGATTGGTGAATTTATTACACGTAACTCAAAAATTATAATAAATTTTATTACAAATATCACAATCCATTATTAGCATTTCTCTTTCTTTTTTGACTTTTAGAATTAGTATTAGTTTTAATTTCAACTCGTGTAAAAAAATACTTCCCTTTATTCTGACATATATTACATAAAGGAAATACAAATTTATATTTTGATGTTATATAGCTTGGAACAGATTCTAATAATCCTTGATCATATCCACACTAATAACATATAGATGGATAACTTTTGCATGATGAGTAATAAGCCAATTCAATTGGTGATTCACAGGAAATTTTTTCACATACAAATAAAATATCATTAAGTTCATGACCTTTGGGAACAAGGGAAGATCTACAACTATAATCCCAATTATCAACAATGCATTTAAGGAGTTGTTGTTGTGTGTTTGTCAATACCTTTTCACTATAAAGACATCTAAATTTTTCACATTGAAAACATTGGATAATACTTCAAACTTTTGTATTTGTGAAAATAGTTGATGATATACGTTCAGCATTTAACATTACTTCCATTAATGTGGGACAATATTGTTCTGTAATCTCAGTACCATATATACTCTTGAAATTGGCATAATGATCATTATTAACTATCATAATAATGTAAGTATATAATAAAAAAAATATAAGTTTATTATATAAAATTTATTAATCAAGCAAATTCTTACATTGTGCAGGTACTGGATCCAGAAGAAAACTAATACTATTAAAAATATTTTGTGGGAGACGAATTATATTGCACACATTACAATCTATATTATTGCACTTTTTAATCTATGAATTNTATAATACAGTTTAAATATTTTTATGTATTTATCAAATGCTAGCATTTAATTAAAAAAAATACCTGAAAACTATAATGTCAGATTTGACAATGTGTTTGTATAAATTCTTGAAAATCTTTTTTTTTGAAAGAACATCCATAGTTGTATCAGAAATTTTCAATGTTTTATCAATAGAAAGAATTATCTACAAAAATAAAAGTATACCGTATATCACGGGCCATAATACCCCCCCCTATGCATAGTACCCCTCTTGAAAAATTTAATAGAATTGTATAGTATCTGGGGGGATATTTTACAATTATCTCGTGATCCAGTGATCAGATTTGAGCCATCTTTTTTTTGTTTGATAGCTCTCATTGAGCTCTTCATAATAAAAAAGATCGTTCAAATTGGACCGGTATATCGTGAGATATTTGCAAAAAACGGAATTTTTAGGTTTTATTTAGTACCCGGGGGTACAGGGTCAAACCCCCAATTTTTGCAAGATACCCGGGGTACTGTGGCCCGCTATATACGGTAATTAATAATATCATTATTATTTATTAACCATATTTAAATTTTTGATACCTCAAAAAATTCTTTAATAGTTTTTTTATCAGCAGGATTCTTAGTTTCAAAAAGTATATCATGTAAAACCAACCACTCAGTTCATGTACATAATAAGTTTTGAACATTACGAATACATTCTTTCAATTCATTTTTAAGATCTGGATTTTTTTTTGCAGCTTCTCGAATTTGTTCTAATGTATCAGCCTTTTTAAAAATTTCTTTTAAATGTAAACTCATTTCATCCCACATAATTGCAACATCTTGAAGACCCAAATTAATTATAAACATAATTCACTCAGCTGGATTTGCTCAACTATGATAAGGAGCAGTTCACAATGCAATAAACATATCAAAATTACCATGAAGAAATAAACAAAGAAGAGATATTTGCACAGAACCAAATATTATTCTATGATCTGGACCATCATCTGTGTAAAGACAAAGAATTGGAGGTATATCTATTGGGCCATAATGACTTTGTATTGCATTGTAAAATTCTGTTGCATGCCTAATTGCATTGCTAGGTTGAAAAAGCGTATTTTTATATGATACAAATACTTTGCCATTATAAAATAAATGCTCAATTGATTCGGGTATATTAATAAAAAAAGTTATAGAAGGAGTAAGAGATAATTTTGTAAAATCATGATCACTTGCCACAAGAACTGCATCTGTGCTAACCATACTTTTCTTATTACGAACACCAGTTGATGTAGCTACACCTTCTCCAATTGGAACTTTATGCTTATCATCTGCAGCAATGAAACAAGTATGATTACGATAAAGAATGGCAAACTCACGTAAATATTAAAATAGACAAGCACAATAATGTGCATCTGGATGATCTTTACGCAGTTGTCTAGCCTGAACTTGGAATTTGATATTAAATCATCCAGTATAATGCATTGCAGCAGCTGCAGTTGGATTAGTTAGCTAAAATTGAAGATGGATCCATTCTTCACATGGAAGCCCAATGTTTAATGGTAATGGTGAATTATATTTGGCTTCCAATCATTTTATTATTATAATCTCACATAAATCACGAATTGAAATAGCTAATGGCAAATATAAAGTCAACCCTTGTCGTCTATTATCAACTGCAGGAATATTCTATATTAAATAAAATTAAATTAGTAAATTAAAAAATGAATTAATGTAAAGTAATATATAAATAATAAATTACCTCATTAAAATAAGTTTTCATTTCATTTCAAAAAGTATCAAACTCCTTTCCTTTAAAACCATTATTAATTCACAAATCAACAATTATTGATGGATCTTTAAGTGTAATCATAATTCGTAACTGATCTTCAATTTCTTGGCAAATTGAATTTGATGTTGCAGAAGCATCACCAGTTAAATCATAATATAAAGTTCGAAGCATAGCTGGAGTGACTTTTTTGATAAGAAAATACTTTATAAAAATAAATAAATCCATATTAATGATTATTCGTATAATTAACTAAAATAAATCTTCTTCATACCTTATTTAATACATTTTTTCTCATTTGACATGTAAAATATTTTGGTAAATTTTCTTGAATCATTGCCATTACATGTGCATTTTCTGTTTCTGATCGCTGATCTATTAATGGTAGAACTTTCCATATATAATTAAGCGTACCAAGATAATTGCCCTGATGATACCGATAGATAGTAATAGGAAATTTAAGTTGCAAGTTTTTAATGTAATGATACTTCTGCATTGGATTAGATGAAATATATTCTTCAAGATCAAAGAACTCATAATTATTTAATCTGATAATTCTTGATATTTATCATCAATTTTCAAAGATCCTTCAATAGTATAATATACTTGCAAATTTTGATGTAAATTTCACACTGGTATATTACTAATGTAATGAGCATTTATTTCATTATTAACTCTTTGCAAATATTCTGCATATCTTTTGACTATATTTGCTAATTCAAATGTTTNCAAAATAAAATCTACCCATTTTATTTCACTTGCCCATGGTTGACTAATTGAAAGNTCCAATGACTTTGCCAACTGCTCAAGTTTTTCTCTTTTAAGNNGCNNTTTTTTNTGATGTCCAGNNTGATAAAAGTTATTATAGTATTTGTTATGTTGATATAAATTTAATTCTTTGAAAATACATGGAAGATATAATGAGCGAGCAGCTAGTGTATCACGATATGAATCAATATACCAAAGAAGATCTATAAGACGTTTAATGAATGTATTTGCGATTTGATCTTGATTTATATTCCAACCTTCATTTTGATTTTCTTTCAATAATACTATAATATCATTATATAAAACATCCCGTTGAGTATTTTCTTTTTTAGTTGATGGAAAATATAGTTGGCGCAAATATTCTATCATAATATCAAATGCATTTTTTTAAGTTCTTGAGTTTCTTATTACACTGTATTTTCTTTCTTCAGTTTGTAGAACAAAACGTATATACTTCAACTCTAGCTCAGACATTAAAGATATATTATCGTGCAATTCTTCTCTAAGATAGTTCCATTTGTCATGGCCTTTGCCAACATAAACTTTTACATCACGTTCTCCAAATACACCTTCAGTAACTGCTTCATATATTTTATTAAATATATGTATATTTTTGGTAACTTTAATAATTTGTTGACCGATTATATTTTTTTGACCTTTATTAATACTAACAAAGAAGTGTGCCATATTTGATATTTAAAAATTGTATATCCTACTACAACACGAAGCATGAATTTATATTTTACAAACATCCTTATTAATTTCAAGTTTTTCACATAGTCTTTGCCCATAATTAAACATATTAAAACTTATTACACAATATTTTTCTATAATTGAACATATTAATAAAGTATTTCGCAAGAAGGGGCATGTAAATTTCCATATTTTATATATTTTTGATGTGTATTACAATCTTATACAATGATAAATTTGTAATCAGTACAATTATATAATATATAATATAATGTTGATCAAACCCTATTTTTGAAGATCAAAAGAGGGGGGGTATGTTAAACAAATCATTTAGTTAGTCCGGCCTTACTGCATCTTGTGATAATTATCAAATATTTGCTTATATCATATCTATATTTTTATTTTCTTATATAAGAAATATATAATTTTACATAAATTTAAAATAAATAAGTGAATTTTTACCTAATTTAAATTTTGGCATTAAGTTTATAATTTAGCATCAATTTTGGATTTTGGCATGCATTTCAGATTTCAGTATCAATTTCAGATTTTGGCATACATTTCGGCATGCCAAAATGATTTCAGATTTTGGTTTTAGAATTTCAGATTTTGGATTTTAGATAAACTAATTTTGGGACCAGTCTTAAGCAGCATTTCTTTATTTAATGATTTTGAATCCTCTCATTTATCTTTTTTTTTAGATGTTGGTAATGTTGTTAATATGAAAAACTAAAAAAATATTACTCTTGTGAGGTTTCAACAGTCTAGTATAATGATGTTCTTAAAAGTTTCCAATAACATTTTGTTGGAATTGAAAGTTACATTAGAAATAATTGGAATTATTGGAAGATGCTGATCTTCCAATATCTTATATGCACTAGAAGTTTTCAATCAAAACCTTTTAGAAATTAGATATATAAATTGGATCTTTCAATGGAAACTTCTAATTCTTTTAATACTAAAATTAGCAAAGATATTTATATTTTTATTTACACGTAATATTATAATCAGATGTTTTGATAATCTATATTTTCGTGTTTTTTTTTTTTATTTAGAACTTATTGACTTATTAAGTACATTAAAATTCTTGAAAAACAAAATTCATGCAATACTTATACAGTATGTATTACTTATGTTGAAAATCTAGAAAATAATAAACTATTAAAAAATACCTTTACAAATAAAAAACCACAAGTTAAAAATTACTTAAAAAACTGTTCATATTTTTGAGAAAAAATTGGAAATCCAAAAGAATTAGATGATATTATCTATTTAATGGATAATGAAGTTGAAAGAGAAGAAGAAAAAATAAGTCAGAAATATCAAAAATATCAAGATATTAATGGTGAGAATAATACTTAGAATATAGTTTTGCGATTGAAATGCAAGGTAAATAACACAAAAAATTTAATAAGTTCTTTCATAATGGTGATCCCAATAATTTTATCAAACAGCAAGCACGGGATCAACTCAAGAAAAAATTATGCGAAGAAAACTGTATTACCCTAAGGTATATTTAGTATTACAAAGATCTATATATAGTTATTTCTGAGCATTTTTGAAAATTGGGTCTCATTGAGTAAACTTAAAACTTTTAAGATTCATTTGTAATTATTACATACATATTTATTTTTTTTTGCATCTAGTCATGAAAATGATTTTTGCATTTTATTTCGCAGAAGTAGATGCATATAATATAATAAAAATCAGAGTAAAATTCTGATGATGGCCCATCACCAAAAACTTGCAATCATACATCATATATTTATTTTTCTGATAGTAGAATATACTGTACATTATATGTTATATGGTACAATATTCACATTTATTTTGTTACAGCATGTGCGTGTTAAATCTTTTTATATAAATTTCTAAAATCCATTAATTAATGTCTTAAAGCTAATAGTATTATTACATAATAAATTAAAATTACTCTTTTACTCTTCTTGTACAAGTTATGCAACTATGTTCACAAATAAAATAACTCATTGAATATAATGATAATTATCAGATTTAATATAATCTTGCTTTATCAATTAATATTTTATGATGAATTTTCCGTATATGATGCAAAGTTTCTATCAAAAAAGAAATGTGTAAATTTTATAAAATAACAAAATACAACCACTGAATCAAAGATTTTCTAACCTTAACACATATCAAAGATATGATCAGTTTCTCTATAACTAGTAATTATCAATTGATGAAGGTAATTTGACTTTTTGAAGTAGACCTAAATGCCAAACGCCTCTTGTTTTTCAATTTAATCCATATATGTTATAATTATAATCTAAAATCAAATAGGTTGGGATATATTATTAAGAATGTACTGAAAAAAATTATGATTATTAAACTTATTAAATGTATGAATACTGAGAATGAAGAGATTGTGAAACTTGTTTGATTTTACGCCATTATTTTCTATCCTTTCATTTATCAACACATCCTATAGCATGACTGAAAGATCCATTTTATCAATCCATTTTTTGCTTTTTATCGCCAAGGAAAGACCACCAGATCTTAATCCTATCAATATTTTGAACTGATCTTGACTTATTTAAAAATCTACTTTCTGTCTAATTAAGCTTTTATTAGTAGGTTTAGTTTTTATATTGGAAATTACTGATGAGGCAAGAGATTGAATCTCTCTTCTATGCATTGCGAATTATTAATAGATGAATAAATTGTATAAATACATAACAAACAGCAAATAGCTGATGTAGACTTACTCTTCATAATGATAAATATTGTTGAAGGTAAGTATCCCTTTTGTCATCATACTTGTGAAACTGCTACCAAATGCAGTTTTAAACATTAGCAGACATGAATATTGTAGATTGTAGACACTATTAGATTTAAAATAATTAGATTTTATAGTTATCAAAAACCAATATTATAAGTGGGTAAAAAAAGAACTCACTATGTCTGAATCAGGTGCCAAATTGCATTTACTTTCATATTATCCTACAAATGATGGTCATTAGAGCCTGTACTTTGTAAAAAATCAATACAAGTAAAAAACATACTTTAATTATACAACTTTCTATTTTAGTTATTAAATTGGATAGTTCCTTCTTTAATTTCTAATATAAGAAGCATTGTATTTAGCTAACATGTTAAATGAAAGATAAATAATATAAATTTTAGTTCTAACCTCTATTATATTGTCCATTATTTCATAAATAGGCTTCTTTTGTTTAATATCCAAATTACTTAAATTAATGTTCTTCATGAAATCCTCGATCATTTCATTCCATTTATCATCTGTGAACAAATCCTTTACTTCAACATCTTTTTCAGAAAGATCTAAAATACCAAAATAAGCTGGGCTATAAATAATATTTGGTTAATAATATATCTGAATATTGGCACTAAAAATATGTTTGCAAAGTATAACTTATTATAGATATGCCTTTATACGAGAAATTTTCTTCCAATATGCAGATAATATATTACTAACATTTTTTCTGGTTAATAAAGTTTAACTTACAATGAGATCAGTTAAAGTCTGAAGGATGATATTAGATAAGTACAAAAAAAGATATAACAATAGGAAAAATATTAAAATACCAACCTTTCCTACCGAAATCTCTTTTTCAGATACTTGCACTTCATGATCTGAAATCTCTTCATAATCTTTAGTATCATGATGGTGATATGATATATTTATCCTGATACTTTTGAAATTTGATTTTTCTCATAATCTTTAGAATTTTGTCTTTTTTCTAAAGCATTCTTATCACTCTTAAGTTCTTCATTATATTTAATCTGACAAAATGTGTTGATTTATATAATCTAAATATATAAAACAAAAAAAATAACTTTCATTCCATACCATTATGTCATTAACATTCTTAATGAAGGAATTGACACTTGCAATAGAATTTTTAAAGACTTTAATAGTATTTTGTATAATTGAGCTAGAGGCTTTAGCCTACAATTGAAAAAAATTCATGAGCAAGAGTTTATTTATAACAGAAAATTTATTAAATAAAACCTCAGCATGATGTCTCTTGATTTGATTTCAGAGTATATCAACATTTCTGAAATATTTACAATGCCCTTTATAATTGCTTGAAATTAGTAAACCACTTTCATAGAGAAAAGGCATTGCTGAAGACAAACATAACAGGTACACAAATCATAAGGTGTTAGTATGCAGAATATCACCCTTAGTTGTACAGATTCTCTCTCGCAAGAGAGGTTATTAAACCTCTACGTGCAGTATAAATAAGATAAGATAGTAGATAACCAGTATGTAGAATAGTTACTAAAATCTTTTCAGCTTCTCTTAAGCCAGCTGGCAATGCAAAAATATATTTGAAAAACTGAAAAGCTTTGCCTTATGAATATCATCCAACTGTCTAGTAATATTCTTCATTTTAGCTGAACTATCCTTCATTAGGCTAGCAAAATCTTTTTTAATTTTGTGCAACTCCTTTCAAAAAAAAAAGCAAAGTTCAGTTGTCTCTTCCTGTGTTCATAAAACCCTATAAAACTATAATCTTTTGGAAATGTTTTATCAAAATAGACACTTCACATTATAGATTCTTCAATCATAAATACAGCTAAAAATGTAAAAGTTATGTAGAAATAATTCTTACGCGTTCTATCTATCATGGTATTTCTAATAGCGTATCAGATCAGTGGATCAGCAATCCCACTTTATATTGGCATATTGTGATGAACAAATGAACACTGTTTGTTATATCATATATTTTTAATTTTACAATTTGATTTCTTTTGCAATTCGGCTAAGGTTTAACACTCCCTTAAACTGCAGAAGCTAAAAGAAGATAGAGACGAGGCAGAAGTATAAGGAAAAAAGTGTCCAAGCTAATTCATAATTTCAGTGAAGTCAGTTCGCCTAAAAAAAATATGAATGTATACTTATGAATAAATTTACATGTCAATATCATGAGAGATCTGCTAGAAATATTAACTCTGATCAGTAATACAAAAATCAAGTGATCACTAGCTTCAGACTAGTTTGGTCAGAAGAATTGATCTGAATATATGCAAATTCAGATGCAAGTTTGAAAGTAAAATTAAACTTGACTACTACTATTGCATAAGTAAAAAATAAGTATTATCAGTATTCTTAGTGAGAAGTAGTAATTTTGGCTAAGAGTACTTGACAAAATAGCTCAATAATCTTATCTATATATTTACTCTTTTTATGTATTATTGATATCATCAAGATGATTGATATCTTTTAACAATTTTTTCATCTGTTAATAAAGATTTTGCCATTGTACATGAAATTTATTTCATAAAACAAAAGACTTAAGACGAAAAAGAATTCTCACCAATCATAATTAAGGTTACTTGCCGAAACCTAGGGGTTTAAGCAAGATGACGTTTTGCCAAAAAGCGAAATTTTGCCAAAACTATATTAAAGTTATATTAAAAAACTGGCGAAACTCTGGAGAAAAGCAAAACTGCTAAACCTATTATAATTGCTGAAACTGCCAAAACTTTGCCAAAACTATAATAAATCTATAGTAAAATTTTGACGAAACTAATCATAGGATTTTGAAGAGGTTTAGGTAGGTAACCTTAATCATAATACTGAGTATAGAAAACTGTATGAATATGGGTTATTTCTTATTTACTATAATTTAACTGATATTTGATAAAATCAAAATCTTTATGAAGTTTTCTTTCTTTTTGCTTTAAAATAATTCAAAATACTTCAAAATTCCATTAATGATTTACAGTAAGATAGGAATATAGTATATCTTTAATCTTAAGATTACTAAAAATTAATTCAAGCAGTTTGTAAGTGGGCTAGGCTTAGCATTTTTTTGTGCAAGTAACATGATAGAAGTAAACTTTTCAGTATAGATAAATTAAAAGTTTCCAGTATATGTATACTAACAAAATCTCAAGTTTAAAATAATAATTTTAAGCAAATAAATATATTTGTCAGCAAAATACTAGGTCAGTGGTAGTATCCAAAAATAATCAATGCAGTAATAATCCAAAGTATCCTACAGTAGTAACTATGCTAGAAAATATTTTGGAAATATAAGAATGAAAAAAAAGAATATACTTTTGGTAGGATATCAAGTTAGAATAATATATAGAAAAGAAAATAAAAGATTATAACTTGGCATCCTACTATTAATAGGCAGGAAAGAAATTGAAAAGGCAGAAAGTCTTAAGAGAATATAAGAAAAAAGGATATAAAAGCTGTATAGCCAGAACCAATTTAGCATTTCATACCTTATCTTTGGTAATTAAAAGAGTCATGAATGGGATTGCAAAAATGGCATAATATCAACACTTCATACTTCACTGGCAATCAAAAAATGAGTAAATGGATTGTGATACATTTTTAGCAAATAAATGGATTGCAAGTTTAGCACTTCGTGCCTCAACTCGGCAATCAAAAAAACCAACTATAATGGATAAAAAAGATGGATTGCAAAATTGACACTGCCTTAGTAATCAGATAAGATAAAGTATCTGGATTGAAGAGATGGCAATTGAAAAGAAAAATATATGGATTGCAAGTTCGGCACTTCATGTCTTAACCCAGTAATCAAATGAAGGTAGGATTGCAAGTAGTGTTCTGAACGGTTCTGGTTCGAACTGGGAACTGAACTGAAACTGGCCAAAATTCCAGTTCGGTTCAGTTCAGTTCCTGGAACCGGAACTGAAAAATTCGGTTTGGTTCGAACTGAAACTTAATAAAAAAGTGAAAAATGCGAAAATTTGAATAATTCGGCATGCACTAATCTATAATACATGAAATATAGCTCATTCAAATCTTCTCAATGAGATGAATCGAATGGTAGTAAAAGCAAAATTCTAGCATCGATATTTCGTTCGCTATCGATGAAAACGTAAATTTCTTTAAGTACGATTTGCCGACGAAGTATCGATGCTAGAGACATGAATTTAGTGTCATTCGACACATCTCGATGAGACAATTCCAATGAGCTATAAAACGTCAACATTGGATCACTAGAAGAGGAGTAAAGTTAACGGTTCCAAAAATTCAGAATTTTAAATTTCAAAAATTTCAAAATGCCGACTCTGACTTTATATTTGATATTGTGCATCATCCAGTGATCCAAATTTGATAAAACATAGCTTGTTGGAATCGTCTATTCANGACGCATCGAATGGTACTAAAATTAATATTCTGGGATTAATTCATCAATCGCCACTAATGATGTATTAGATAAAAGCATTAGGATACAATTAGCCATTGATATATTATCGCTAGAGACCTGAATTTAGTACCATTCGATGCGTCTTGAATAGACGATTCCAACAAGCTATGGTTTATCAAATTTGGATCACTGGATGATGCACAATATCAAATATAAAGTTGGAGTCAGCATTTTGAAATTTTTGAAATTTAAAATTCCGAATTTTTGGAACCGTTGACTTTACTCCTCTTCTAGTGATCCAATGTTGACGTTTTATATCTCATTGGAATCGTCTCATCGAGACGCGTCGAATGACACTAAATTCATATCTCTAGCATCGATACTTCGTCGGCAAATCGTACTTAAAGAAATTTACGTTTTCGTCGATAGCGAACGAAATATCGATGCTAGAATTTTGCTTTTACTACCATTTGATTCGTCTCGTTGAAACGATTCGAATGAGCTATATTTCATGTTTTATGGATCAGTGCATGCCGAATTATTCAAATTTTCGCATTTTTTACTTTTTTATTAAGTTTCAGTTTGAACCGAACTGAACCGAACCGTTCAGAGCACTAATTGCAAGCAAGTTCGATACTAATTTCAGGCAATTACATAGGCCAATCTTGATGCTTTCAATTCTTTAACTATCTGATCTTTAGTCAGAACCTCAAAAGTAGCGAGAAAGTGACAGGAAGGTTTTAGGAATGTACATTGCATATGATTTTTTTTTGGCGTAGTAAATTACAATAATTTAACTAGTATTATATTCCATAATTTTGGGCTAAAATTAACTAAAATAAAGTCATGTAATTTGACTGTGCCACCAGGACCCTGCGTAATATGTATATAGGTAACATGATTATTTGCTTAGCCACATGCACTTTTAGGTATAGTTAGAAGGAGGATTTGCTTANAATTAATAAAAAATTTTCACATGCTTACATATTTGGTTTGCTTATATTTAGTGTATTTTTATGTATGTCATATTTTTCGATTGCTTATTTTTTAGGTAATTTTGGCCGATCCTTATTAAGATCACGTGCTTTATTACGTATGATAATTATCATCAGTCTAATCTTTTTTTAAATAGAATTTAATTAATCATCATTAGTTATTTAATTTTCTTTTAAATAAAATTTTATAACATGTTTTCGTGAAAATATAGTAAAGAAAGACTTTTGAATCATAAATATTGTGCACACATTATCCATGCTAAAAAAGTTGTCTGTATTTGTGGTAAAGTAATTAAACTTAATAGGCGTTGGGAAGAAGATTATTTGAATCGCCATGCAAAAGGTTCTGGTTGTAAAGCAAAAGAAGGACAAAGATCAATTTATAATTTCTATAAGNCTACAANTCAATCTGAAAATATAGAAAGTTCAGAAGAAGAGTTTGAGTCTGATATATATGATAACATGGATGAGGATGATCTACTTAAAGTAGATGAAACAAATAATGATGATGATGAGGTTTTAGCCCCTCTTCTTATTACAAATAATAATAAAAAACAAATATATCAATCAAAAAAGCNTCAAATATGTTGTGGTCTTCAGTCAGAACAAATATCTTTATATATAAAATGTACTCCAGTACAATTTGGAGGTTCTAGACGTATTGAAACTATAGTTTGTGAATTATTTCCAAGATTTGTTGGTAAAA
Organism: Glomus cerebriforme; assembly: GCA_003550305.1. Taxonomy (NCBI): domain Eukaryota; kingdom Fungi; phylum Glomeromycota; class Glomeromycetes; order Glomerales; family Glomeraceae; genus Glomus; species Glomus cerebriforme. The sequence goes on along the minus strand of QKYT01000172.1, from coordinate 58,279 downwards.
AATTTTCATGTAAGAAGCTGAATTATGAAGAAAAAAGAAAATTAAATCGAGCACTATATGCTGAATCTACTTGGCAAATAGATAGAACAAGTGAGTAATTTAATTTTTTTGATATTATTTTTATAATTTATGTTTTTTATAACATTTTTTAAAAAAATAGGTAATTCAGTTCGTTCTAAAGTATGTACTGNCTTTGCAGAANATGGTGGTAGTATTTGTGATGAATGCTGCCATATAANATCTGATAAAAGACTATGTACAAGTATTGGCAAAAAAGTTCCATTAACTGAAAATATTAAATTTACTCCAAAACATTATTGGGACAATAATGCATTAAAAAATCATCTNCAGAATATTCACCTTCGTGACATATGGAATTTGCTTAATGATGATAGCGAGTATAATAATAATGTTTGGATTGCTTTAGCTGACAAAGCACTTCAAGGTGTATTTAACAACAAACCTATTTTTGTTGGATTGTGTGAAGTTATGAATGATGCAGCAGAACGAAAAATTAAAAATAAGAGTAAACAAAATATTAAATATTCAGAAGATTTTACAAGTTTTTTAGTTATTTTAGGAGGGTTTAGTGCTAGAGCTTTGGATTTGTTTCGGCAAAATTTAGAAGGAAGATGCATTCAATCTATCAGGTAAATAAAATATAATTTTTGGGTANATCTTAAGTAATTATTATTGATTTTTTTTTGGTTTTTTCAATTTAGATATTTGCGATCTAATAATGAGGATTGTTTAACTAATCCAGATCTCTGCTATGAAAATGTTGCAAGATTTAAACGNCTAATTGATACAATTCAATATAATNGTCCTATAGCAGCTATGACTGATAATACTAAATTAAAATCACGTCTGAGATATTCCCCACAACTTGGATNCATTGTTNGTTCAACTTTACCTTATGATCAAACTAAAGTTAATACTTATGGTGATATTCCAAGTATTATCAATTGCATTAAAGAACAAAATGCAATTGCTAAAGATGTTCATGCATATATTCTTCAAGAAGTCTAAATAAATCTTTAGTATTTATTGCATATTAGTTTAAATTAATTATTAAAATTAAAATCTATTTAAGGTACTATTACCCAAGTTTCCTCCAGTTGTAATTGCTTTAATTCCAAATACATTAAAAGATACTGCTGATGACATTTCAAAATTGCATAAAAAATTAATTCAAGAAATAGCACCACGTCTTCAACTACATATATTGTCTCTTGGATCAGATGGAGCAATTGTTGAATTTNAAGCGCAAGAACAAATAATTACAACTCAAACAGCACAGCAGTTTTCTATTCATGATGATAACTTAAATATTCATTTTAGTTGTCCAATCTTTGATAATGTTGGTCCTATCATTNGTATACAAGATNCAAAANATGCNAAAAAGACTGCACGNAATGCTATAATGTCTGGAGCACGTCTATTAACATTTGGAACATCTGCAGCACAATATTCACATTTTNTTAATCTTATAGGACGACATGATTCAATTATGTATAAAAATGATGTGATAAAATTAGATCGTCAGGATGATGGAGCTGCATATAGAACCTTTTGCTCTGCAAATTTAAGACAATGTTTAACTCAAAATTATAGTAT
>QKYT01000172.1:10908-56048 GCA_003550305.1 Glomus cerebriforme | reverse complement strand
ACTTTACACTGACTTTACCAATTGCATTATTTTAGGTTATCACTTTGATTATAATTCAGGNTCTTTAGATGAATTATCTGTACAAAAATTTTGTCTTTGGCCAACAGATGAGCAAATATTACAAACATTTCACCATTCANGACAATTGGCAAGTGAACTTGCTGAATTTCTTGNAATGATTCAGCCAGTAAATTTGCCTGTTAATATTGATCCATTTANANTCTTAATTGATGCTAATAATGAAGATATTTCAATGTATACTAATGACAAAAATAATGATAATGAAATATCTGAAAAATCTGAAATTAATTTATCTACAGCAATTGATAAAGCATCAACTGAAATACAAAGAAACACAGAGAAATTAGATGAAGAAGAATCTGAAATTGATGAAATTTTTAATGATGGATGTTCTCAAATTCAATTACTTGATAAAATAACAGATATNACNCCAGTTTTGAATTATGGTGACAGTGGTAAAGATTATTTAAATTTTTATATTTAAAAACAATGACATATTATTTGTTTTAATAAATAATATATTAATAATATTTATTTAATTAATAGTGAANAATGAATTCAAGTATTTTGTGAATGATAAGTTGAATTTGGAATTACTTCTCAATCAAAGAAGACTGCATGATGCATATTGTTCAAAACCTCTTGAAAGGAGATTCAAACCTNTAGGATCAAGTTCATCTCNTTNAAATAATGAACTTTCTATTCAACCAAATAAAGCAAGTCATTTCGTGGCTTATTTTACAAAAAATGAAAATCCAGAACAAAGATTTGTCACACAACGTGAAAAAAGATGGAAGGATAATAGAAAAAACCTAGCATTTACACTTGCACGATTGCATGAAGATGAATTAAAAAAGATCAAAACAAACTAAGACATCAAAGACATCAAATAAGAGAAAAGCTCATATTTGCATGATTCAAAGTAAGTTTTATTTATCTTTAAAATGCATAAAAATTATAGAACTAATGATAATTTATGCTTTTCTAGTCCCAAATATCAAAGATACTAATATAACATCTGAATTTTCATTGGAGAAGGGACATTATATATTTGTAAGATTTGGTGACAAAATGTGTGTAGGGCGAGTTATTTCAATTTATTTTGATGCATATAGCAAGCATTGTTATACAGATGAAGCAATTAAAACTATTGATGATATTTNTTATATTTCATTACATGTGTATATTCCTATTCACCTTGATATTTTTAGTGATTTAATTAAGAAAGAATGTAATATTTTAATGCATCATATACCTTCTAACTTAGTTTATCATATTCCAGAAACAAAAGTTTTGATAGATGGTAATATATTAAAGCTATTGGGTGATGAAAAAAGATATTATGATGAATATTTTGGTTGGGATGATATTATTGAAAAAATGATGAGGTTTTAATTGTAAATAGCTAAAAAGTAAAAATAAATTGAACAATGGAGATATATCATAATATTAGAAATAATTAGCAAATTAAAGTATTACCATTACTAAATTGTTTTTTAGCTATTATATAATCAATTTAAATGATCAACAAATAAAATACTAATATAAATATTAGTCATATGATTAATTTGCTTATTTTCCGGCAAATTTCTGGNTTATATGTTAAGTTTGCTTATTTATCTTAGTAAAAACCCCTGCGTAGAGCTATTATAAAATTTTCAAAATCTCCTGTTACCTATATATATATTGCACGGGGTCTTGTGCCACCTAATCACAATATGATTTTTTGCAATCAATGCTGGCTTAGCATCTTGGCCACAAAAAGATCACAGAACATTAAAAATAAGCAGATAACTAGAAGGAAATAAAAAGAGAATAGAATAATAAAATCAAGTAAATACCTACAAAACAATAAAAAGGCTATAGATAGGGATGGGCATTAATTAACCACGGTTAATTAACCATAGTGAATTAACCATTAATTATGTTACTTATAATTAGTCTAAAATGGTTAATTAACNNTTACTTTTAATTAACNAATAAAAATNTAAGAATTTAAGTNANNTNATTTAATTTATAAATTNATAATTATAATTTATAAATTATAGTTTATAATTCAATAATCATTAATATTGATAATGAAGATGATAATTCTGATAATGATAGTATAATTGGATTTGAATCAAATGTAATTAATTTAAATAAAGAATAAATAAAATGAAGTTTATTTATATTATTTATGTACTGTATTTTAAATTATATATAGTTAATATATATNCNTTACTTATAGNTTAATTAACNNTTAATTAACCNTTAATTAACTGGTTAATTAACCAAATTTATAAGTAATGGTTACTTTACCAACCCTATCTATAGAGCAATAAAATTAAGTAGGTAGCAATAAAGCAATTAAAAGATCACAGAGCATTAAAAACAGTAATTAGGTAACATTATACTCATAACTAGATAATATTATAGTGTAACTAAATAATACTCTTATAAGAGTATTATCCAGTTAATTTATCATCATGGTGATGCATCCCCATGCCTGTCATGTGATCTGTTATATTATGTAACTTATACTATATAATATTTATTCTAGAAACTTAGAATTTTTTTAGTGTGATAAATACTATTTGTCATATTATTATCTTGGCAAATGCAAAGGACTGAAACTTTATATATGATCTAAGTTAACAAGAGTTTATCCTAGTTTTATGATTAACTTTTATAATTCTGAAGGCCAAAATTAAGAATACTTTTAAGATAGTTTTATAGTAATAAAATATAGTTTTTATTAAGAAAAATTTGTGGGTGTATCAATTAGATTTTAGAATTAATTCCTTTTTTCACAAAGATAATTCTAAATGATTTGAGTTATTATCCTTGTTCGTGATAATAGACTAAAGTTCTAACTTATATTCAAAATCCCTCCTTTTTATAAGAATCTTTCATTACATAAATAATAATAAAATAAATATAATAAATATAATAAATATAACAAATACAGTATAATAAATATAACTAATATAATTAATAAAATAAATTTAACTAATCTAACAAATCTAATAATCATAATTAATTAAACTAATCTAATTATCATGACTATTATAATTTTCGTAACTAAACATATGACATCAATGATTTACAAATTATGTGATTTTGAAAAAACTGCCATTACATAAAAAGAAAAAGTTTAATTATCAAAGCAAATTCAAAGAAATCCTTTTGTACCTGTTTATATTTGAAATTCTTTGATTTTATGCATTTTTTTTAATACATATTCATTAGATATTACTATTTAACATGTCCAACAAAAATTTCATATCTATGCTTATGAAATAAGAAAATATTTTGGATAATTGATTGATATTTATAGTATTATCTGTTATTATGATTTATTATAGCAGTTATAGTAATTGTGTAATAAGTTCATGCATAATATATCTGCTATAAATTTAACGAATTTCATCAGACTTATCAAAAAACAATTTAATATGCAATTAGAAAGAAGTAGCAAAAGTAAAAATAGAAGTTTGAATTTACAACAATGAAAGTTAAATAAAAATATAGTTACTGAATTATTAATAGAAAAAATGAAATTTGAAAGTATTAAATTTAAAAATAATAAAAATACAACTTTATTTATTATTTAATTAAAATAACATACTTTTAAATATTTTAAGGTAATGATGATAATGTAAATGGATTTGAATCTAATGATAATGTCTTTATTGAATATGAAGATGATAACAATAATGCAGATGAAGTTGAATTCAATAATAATGACATGTCTTTTGAATATTATAGTGATAATGAAAATGAACTATCTGAAATTATTAATAAAAAATAATGAGAATAACTATTTAACTGAAAATATTTATAGTAATGATGATAATGATTCTGAAAATATATTTAAAAATGATTTATTACTAAATACTTCATTTGATGGAGAATTTGACTCTTATTTTTTATCAAGTACTTCAGCTTCAATATTTGCTTGGATAACAAAAACATATGATATGTAAGTAATAATTAGTTCAGAGCGTAGCATAGAATTATTTTAGACTAGGACAGTGATATAAAAATATCCATCTGTCTGCGTTCACTGATTTGTATATAGTTATATATGATTAGTTGTATTGGTTTATATAGTATAAATCAATGATTAAATATAAGAAACATGAATATTCATTCCAATATATTAATAATCAATTAAATTAACTTGTTAAAGAAATTAAAAAAAAAATATGTTAATTCTGGGCAAAATTAAAAATCACGTGACTACCAGACAAATCTGCTGTATATAAGACCGAGTATTGAATCTCACTAACGGGAGACGCCATCAAAAATCCAATCAAATTACGCAAGAATGTGAAGCTGAGGGTTTTGGAAGTTATAGTGGGTTTGTTAAAAGATGGGGTATCAGCTAGTGAAGAACCCGCAAATATATAAAAAGCGCCGTATAGAAGAGATAATCAAGAAAACATAGGCAGTATAAGTCCGCAATCATTATCATAGAAAAAATCGGCATGTATCACAGGCGCAGTCCCGACCTTTGTATTTATTTTTCGTATATATTAATAAAAGATTTTCTTGGCAAAAACTTCATGAACTAAGTTCACAAAGTGAAATCATGTGAATTTTTTATTTTTATAAAAAAGTTAACAGACAGGAGAAAGTTAGACTTATGGCCAAGGGTCATGGCAATTTTGGCGAGCTGAAATTTCAATCACAGATAGATAATAATCATGTATCACAAGTTGTCTCTCATTTTATTATTTATTTTTTAACATATTATTATTACCAGTAAATTTTTACATTTTATATTTTTACATAAATTTTTTTTGAAGGCCGCAGTATAGCAAACTTTTTCACATATCAATATAATAATGTTAGATTTAATTATTGCAAATTTAAGGAGCATAAATTGATTGATTTCCATCATCATCATCAAAGAGAGCGAATTATCTTGTAAATGATGATGTTGGAATTATAGAACATGTCTCAATCGAAAAAACTATAGCTGTTGGTAATTTATTCCTGAAAGAAGAAAAAAATTAGGAATTATCAGTAATAATGTAACAGCAAAGCATGAAAGCAACACTCATCAGACGATATAAAATTTGTTGCTGGACCTCCCATAGATCTATGTTAAGATTATTTGGTGTTCCCTGGGGCATACCTCCAGGAAAACCATTGAAAAGTAAATTTGATGGTATATTAATCTGGTAATTCGGCATTCTGGGATTCGTACAAACAATATCACCATGCCGAAGGAAGCCAGTGATTCTAAAATTTCGTATTCTGGTACTTTCAATTATAGCTATTGATTCTTGCTGAGGAGATGCTGTTCTGAACGAAATTGTGAGGTTTAGTATTGTGTTTTATATTGTTATAATGCGTGAGTTTGGTTGGTTTCGTGAAGAAATCTGATTATTACGTAAGTAGAGCATCACGTTCATCGCTGCGGTACCATCTGACCAATGAGAAAATATTTTAATTGATAAATAAACTTGAATTAATCCAGTTTGTGTAGTAGTGGAAAAATATTCTCTTGACAAAGAATGCAAACTTCCAATAGACTCATATCTTCCTACTTCTACGATCATTCTTGGCTGTGGCACACGTCCAGGCCCAGGTCCAAGCTGTTGTTGTCCAGGTTGCCAAGGTTGCCGAGGTTCAACTATGACGTCAGAAATATACTCAGTGTTATGACTAACAGTCATATCTAGTTCCGGACCAACATCAAGATAGTTGCTCCAAGCTCCTATCAAACGAATCAAATATCCAGCTACGAATGTATGAGCAGGACTGGGAATTTCGTATACGATTACTTCACCTTTAACTAAACGGATGTAAACTTTAAACTTTCTCGCTTCTGTATGTAACTTGTGGAATTTTTCAAGTAATATGCCACTTAAAACTACAATTTCTCTTGACTTTGTATACTCTTCTATTGATTTCTTTGATTTCTTTTTAGCTGTATCCTCTTCCATTGTATTCTCTTTTATGATATCCTGCTCATTAAATTTGAGCAGGGTATTTATTGCTAACTTAAACTTTTCGTCCAGTATGTTTCTTGGCATTGTGAGAAAATTTTTTGATCAAAAGTGATTTATGAATGCAACTAGAACTAGTGATCATCACGTGATAACTGCGCCATTTATAGATTATGCCTTAAGAGAAGAAATATAATTCAAAATAGTTTAGAATCAAATGTCATTAAATTTATTAAAAAAAATTATAATTTTAAAAGTATAAAAATACATAAACATTATTAAATAAAGGTTAATATTTAGTATATTTAAGGTCATGCTCAAAGGAGGCAATAAATAGTATCTAGCTCTAATATATCTCATCACGTCGAACTTCTCAAAGATCTAACAACACTTTCCATTGCTCGTTTTTTAATCCTCTCTTCGGGTTGCATTGCTAATAATGGTTGGTCTTGCCATCTATTTAAAACAAAAAATTATTTTATCATAATATTAAATGTTTGCAATGTAATTATTACTTAAACTTACTTTTCAAATAAATTCATAACAACTGCAGGTTTAAGTAATGAGTATTTCCTATTTCTTGTAGAAGGATCTAGATATTCCTCAACATTATCGGATTGTAGGAGAGTCACAATCTAAAAAAACACAATGTTTAGTTAATGATCTTTATTAATGTAATTACATATTAATTACAGTACCTGTCTCAGTTCTAAAAATGCATCAGCAATATTAGGGTCTTCTAGTTGACGCGCAAAATGTTCAAGGAACGTGACATCAACTTCAAAATTTGCAACACCATTTGCATTAATTCTTTTAACGTCAGAACTTAGAATTAAATTCTAAAAAAAAAAAAAAAAAAAAAAAAGTATTGAGTATAACTTTTAAAAAATAATCAACTATATAATTAAATAAAACGTACACATAAAGAAGAGGCCAAATGACTTAAAGCATTAAAATAAATAAAAATCTTGATTGACATTGGAAGATTGTATAAAGTTGAACTAATGACAGCCGTAAGATAATTCACCATATCTAATGTTTATAAAAATAAATTTATTGAGAAATTTTAAATAACTTAAGAATATACTTTATAAGAAAAACAAACCGTGAAGGAAAAAACTTGGATAATCTTGAACTGAACTCGGTACCCTGAAAAATTATAAATATTAGAATTTAATTAATGAATATATTATAAATTCAAACTATAAAAAAATAAAAAGACTTACCAATCATAATCTGCTAATTCTAAGAAATCATCAATCTTTGAATTTACAAGTTCAAAGATACGTTTTTCTGCCTTTTTACTAGTCTCACGAAATTCTTCAGCAGCTCTTAATTTGATTTGGCCTCCACGATGAGATGATCTAAAAAAAGAATTCATTATATCATTTTACGTTTTTCACGAGGTATAGAATCGAAATCAATATAGTATACCTTTTTGTCTTCAATAATTTTTCTAATTCTCCACAAGCATCATGAAAATATTCAAGATTAATAATGATTTGTACAATCTGGGACATATTTTGACTTTCTAATTTACTCGTTAAAACACCATTAACGTGATCTATTAGCAAATTATCTAACGTCTTTTTTAAAGAAACAAATAAATGTTTAATTAAAAAGATAAAAAAGATAATTTACATTCAAATACTTCCTAAAATATAACAGTAAACCAACCTGTTTTGCAATATCATCTACTGTACTATATTGTCGTGAATCGCCTTCTGCAAATGTATAGTATTGATCCACAAATTTTTTAATGTCCAAGCAACATGAAGGATATGCTTGTGAAAAAGGAAGTGTTCTTGGATATCTATAATCATAGATTTCTATTAATTATTAAATAGTATTTCAATTATTAAAAATTTAACATACCCTTGACTAATACGATGATCTTCCTTAAACCAACAAGCATCAACAACTGCTTCATACTCTGCTGGACTACTAATAGGCATTGGCATATAATCATCGTACAGAAGTGTCTACAAAATATAAATCTTAAAATCATACTAATTCTGAGAAAAAAAGGTTAAATGTACAAAATTGACTTTTACCTGAAGAAAATCTTCTAAAAATCTTTGTTTTAACATATCAGAATATCTTTGGAAAACGGTTAATATCAAATCTGTAAATGCATTAACATTATATCCATAATCCTATCAGGAAAAAAATATATAAATATCAACTATAATAATATTTATATAGAAAAAAATTTATAAGTAAAAATTACGTACCTCTAAGGTTTGAATAAAAGTAAATAAAGAGAATTTAATTTGTAAAAATAAATTTGGATCATGACATTCATCAAGACTTTCAGTAATAATTTTAACAACTTTGGCGATTACTGAATCCCATAAATTATCAACTTCTGTTTGAGATCGAAAATTTTGTGTAGAATGTACAATTACATATTCTACTACAAAGAACCCTACAATATCTTGAAGGAAAGCTTCGAAACCCTTTTCATTACCTTCCCTCAATGTGAATAATTGTGATAGAACCAAGTTTGCTTGGGACTTTAATGAAAAAAAAAATCAAATTTAATAATTATAAATTTGTATTAAATTCATATGATATTAATTACCCTCCTATCTTCTTCATAATTTGATTTAAATTCATATCGTTTCCCAAGTTCTTCATAAATATGTAAACATTGATATAATGGTTTGAAATCAATATGTACTTTATCATTATTTACGATATTGACTATTTAATGAAAAGAACTTAATGTTCGCAAAAAATATTATAGGCAAATAACACGATTTGTATTAATGAAGATGAGGATAATTTAACATACACTCATTTTCTTCGTTCATCACCATTTCAATTGGCGAACTAACTGGAACTGAACGTAAATCAGGATTTTGAGAAACTTTTTGTTTCCATCGTTCCTGACGTAATTTCATTTGTTCCATTGCAATTTTCCCAACTTGTCCAGACACTTGGCGAACACTTTGTATAACAAAAAAAAATCAAATTTAAATTGGATATGTTAACAGCAATTTATATTATAATTACATACTTAAATAACCATTCTTTCATTTCTCTTGTCACAGCATTCTTGACATCATGTTGCATAACAGGAATAGATTCCTCTGATAATATTTCAAATAATTATATCAAAACTCAAATTTATAATAATAAAAAAGAATAATACTTTTTAAGACATACGCAAATGTTTGGCGAATTCATATTGTATAGCTTTACGCAAATGAACAGTCTGTAACTCTTCCAATGTCTAAAATCAAAATACGATTAATCAAATGTTAACAAAGTCTAAAAAAAAATAAAATAAAATATCTACCCTTAAAGCCGAATAATATTTTCTTTCCTCTACTAAATAATTCACACGATTTGCCATATCAAGTACATGTAAACATAATTGCAATGTTTCAACAGCATCATCAATATTTTTTTGAATTCTTCGTGTTTGTATAAGTTCTTTTTTCTAATAAAAGAGAGAAAAGTTTGTTTTAAACTCAGTCATATAATTAAATTAAATGAAACAGAAAAAAATTTAATTTATTTACCTTTGATGCAACTTTTTTACCCGAATTTTGTACATCATAATTTAAATCAATTATTTTATTTTTTAAATTAACAGTTCCTTGTCTAACTTTCAATAATTGATCCACAGATTGTATGAATTCCTATCAATAAATGAAATTATTTATCATTTTATTCCAAAACAAAAAAATATATAGATATCCAATTAAATAATTAATTTCAATTATTTTTTAATTAAAAAGAAAAATGTTTAATTATTGAATAAAAACGTGTTATACCTGATAATTACTATTACACATTCTCTCTATTTCACCTTCTTTCTTCCTTACAAACATTGACAGTTGATCAAGAAAAGCTTCTTGTCTACCAGTATCATAAATAGTTTTTATAATAGGACCAAGTTGTTCAAGATTCTCATTTTCAACATTCAATTCTGCTGAAAATACAAGATTCTGAAGTTGTTGTTGATCATTAGCCGCCATTATATGTATATATAAAACGTTCTTCGAGAACAGTTTCTTAGCGATTTCTTTTATATTATTAACGTAACACAAAATTTCTGTTACCAGGTTTTCGGATTGATTTCATTTTTCACTCGGTAATTAATCAAAATAATGATACGCCAAAAAATAACGTGACTGAAATTTTTTTTCGTTGTTCGTGATTATTCATAAAAAGAAAAAAGAAAAAAAAAAATAACAAAATTGTATGTATTTTCACATCGTGATGTTTTTAATACCATCCTTTTTTTTTTGATGGTAAACTTGGTCCACCAATACTTGAAGATTCGTTATGATCTTCATTTGTAATACCCATTAACCATAATTTTTACGGTCCCATTATTTATATAATTTATTAAAGAAAAATATATGGTAATCTTGATTATCTTATTTCTTATTTTGAAATACAAAGAAAATTTTTCTTCTTTTCTTTACAAATATTTATTAAAAAACTCATAGATTCTCGTCCAAGCTAAAGCTTTAATTTCATTGTTATCACCACCGACAAAACCTTGTTCTTTACGCATTTTTAATGCCCATTCTTCATCATTTAAAAATGCGTGACCTTGTCCGTCATATCTATAAATGGAAATTTCTTTTCCTGTCTCATCCATTCTTTCTATCCCTTCTTCAAGTTGTCTTACGAGAGAGTTAACTAAAATTGAAATTAAGAAAATTTTTAAATTAAATACAAATTATATATATATATATAACTTTTTGCATGAATTACATACCTGCATTTGGATCACTAAATCCACTCATATTATCTTCATTTCCAAAATGTCCCTAAATATAGCATTCAAAAAAATTTAATTAATTAATTATTTTTATTTTATTTTATTTTTGAATTCACTGTACCTGCACGGGAGTTTTTAAGCCAATAACAGATACATCACAAATTGTTGGAGATGGAATACCATAACAAGTAACAACAGCACTCAAAGGTTCCTTTGACGCCAAATGTGACGCAAGAGCAAGACTTACAGCGCCTATACATTCCAAAATTTTAAACCTTTTTAGAAAAAAAAAAGGGGATATTAATAAATAAATAATTAATTAATGAAACTCACCTCCCATACAAAATCCAATGGAACCAATTTTACTAAAAAAAAATAGATCATCATTCACGTGGTTATTAATAGTTTTTTGACAATCATTTCTACAATAGAATGAACTTACTATCGATTTTCATTTTTTAATGAATCAACAAGTGTTTCTAATTCCACTAACGCATTTTTCCAATCCAAATTCTAATAAAAAAAAAAAAGTACATTAAATAATTTATTTATATACACATATATATAATATATTTTTAATACTTACACTCATCAAATGACTTGCTTCCTAATAAATTAAAAAAAGTCAATTATAATTTATTTATTTGAAATTTCCATTTTAAAAAAAGATGCTTACCTCTTGAGATAAACCAAGTTTACCTTTATAAAGGTCAGGAGTAATAGTTAAAGTATTTGTATTATCAGCAATACGTTGAGCATGGATTTTGATTTGTTCATTGATTCCCCACCTAAATTAAATTTTTTTAATATTATACAATGTAAATCTGTATCACTTTTTTGTTTTTTTTTCTCTCCGAGAATTTTTAAAACTTTTTAAAAAATTTCTTCAAATAATTTTTTATTTTATTATTTTTGTATTTTTAACAATAAAGAAAACAAATTCACTTACCATTCTTGCAAGACTATAATAGCAGAATTCTTTTTTTCTTGTCCATTTTTTGGTAAAAATCTCAAAGTTTTAAAAGGTAATCCTTCACTAACTTCACTATCAGGTTTAGTGTTCATTTTTCTTGTTTTATTTTGATGATTGTTTTCTATTTTAAAAATATTATTTCCAACCAAATTTTTATTAATACCTAATTCAAATGGTTTAATTTGTAATTTACGAATTTGAAGAAAGGAATTTATTTTTTTTTGTTTAAAACAATCGGTTTGTTGAAAATTCGTCCTTTTTATAACGTTAAAAAAATTATTTTGCCTCATATTTTTTTTTTTTTAGTAATAAACTGGTTTAAAAGAATAAAGAATTTCTTTTATAAGAAGTTGTACAAACTTTCTAAGTCAAAATACCCGTGGAAATTACGATATTTAAAAAAGAAAATTTATTCAGATTTTTATACTGTATGATAAAAAAAAATTTTAAAGCGTGACTAAGATGAACTTGTTTTAGATCGGGAAAGCAATCTAAACTTTTTAAATTTATTCACTTCATCGGAAATTTTTAATGTATTATTAAAAAAAAAAAAAAAAAAATACCAATCTTTCGATTATAATAATAGCAAACATTATTTTTTTTCTTTTTTGTTTGTATTTTTATTTATATAATCAATTTTTTTTCTATTTTGTAAAGACTTCCCTAATTAATGATAAAAAAAATCTTTGAAAATTAAAAAAAAAAATATTCGAAAAAAAAACTAATCTAATTAATACAAAAAGCTTTACTTTTTAAAAGTGATTTTTTTTTTTTTTTTTTTTTTTTTTTTGCGATAAGTTTTCTTTTTTTTTTTCGCTTGTTTCGTGAATTAATACTTATATACAAGCAAATATATTTAATAATGAAATTAATAAAAAAAGAATACTAAAATTTTTTTTTTTAAAAAAAACACCTTTGATTATGCAATCATATCTCTTACTTAAAAGCAAAATAAAAAAGAATCAATTATAATCAAAAGTAAAAAAAAAAAAAAAAAAAAAAAAAAAAAAAAAAAAAAAAAAAAAAAAAAAGGGGAAAAAAAAAAATAAAAAAGGTGAGGGGAAATTTTTGTACAAATGCGCTTATTTCAAAAGAAAAAAGGAATATATATTACACCAATTCAAATTCATCACTATATATAATATAGCAATAAAATTGAATCAAAATAGTTTTGTAGGAAAAAAAGAAATAAAATCCATCGTGTATACACAACAGACCCCAATATGATTTTATAAATGTAAAAAAAACAACACAAATGTTCATTAAAAGTGAATTAAATCCGCAATGATTAGGATATATTAAAAAAAAAAAAGAATTATTAATTTTATGCAAAATAAGTTGCGTCTTTTCTTTGTTGCTCTGTATTTCCCTTAACATCAAAAAAGGTTTGAAAAATTAAAATCCATATTCGATTAAAAAAAAATAAAAAATGTGCCACTATTAGTCAAGCCAATAGCATTCAACACACATATTATTCCTTAATCGCTGAATAATATTAGTTCAAGGCTTTCTAAATTCAGTCAATACAGGATAAATAGATTCAAAAGCATCATAAATTTCCTGTCGCACCTATATAAGTAATTAAAATTAGATTATCATGACCCTCATTATTGGTGCACTGATAAAAAAACGTTCATTATAAATGATCTACTTACTTTAGCACCAGTCAATACAATCTTTCCTGACACAAAAATTAAAAGCACAATCTTTGGCTTGACCATACGATAAATAAGACCTGGGAATAATTCTGGTTCATACTAAAGATGAATAAGAACAATCAATACTTGTGCTACTCATAAATGAATTTCTTATTACTATAATATTACTTACACTGCTGAAGTGACCATGAGAATAAGCCAACCCTTCCAAACGAATAGGAAATTTCACATCACAAGATCCGACAATGTTTTGAATCTTGAAATCGGTGAATTTGGCAGCAAATCCGAGTTTCTGAATGATGCGAGCGTATTTTCTGCTTGCAAGTTTGGAGTCATCTTCAGATTTAGCACCGGTAACGACCATCTTGCCAGAAGCAAAGATCAGGGCCGTCGTTTTAGGTTCACGGATACGCATGATAACAGCAGCGAAACGCTAATAACATGGGTGGTTGTATCATTGTTTAGCATAAATAATTCTTAGATAATTTTTATATACCACAGTTGACTATGCTACTGACGCATAGCAATGCGGTAGTACCTTTGGATTATATTCTGCGTTTCTGGCATGAAGTGCAATTGTTTTAAGGTCAAGTCTACAATCAAGGTTGACAGTGGCGACGATGTTTCTAAAAACGGAGATCACGTGAAAATGTATCACAAAAAGGAACACAAGATATAAAGATAGAGAAAATCAATATAAATATAGACAAATTTTGGAATTTGGATTGATTTTTCGTTCTTACAACTCTTTCCACTTTACTCCGCAATAAGAAAAAAAATACTATTATTATTGTTATTATTATTTATAAAAAAGCACTTTATCATATCTCTCAGATTTTTTTTACAATTAAATAATAAGAGAACGAAAAACCAAACCAAAAAATCCGGAGAGAAAAAAAACAAAAATAGTTCCTTCAAAATTTCACCAAAAAAACCATGAACCATCGATAATAAATACTTACTGTAATGTAGGAACCATTCCAGCAACGCTTTGTGGTTGTGACTGGTTTGTTTGATCAGCGACACTACTGTTTTGTTCATCAATCATCATGTTAGGGCCAGGAAACGTTAACGCTCCATTTCCAAGTGGAGTCGTTGGTACGGCAACAGGATGTGTTTGAACAAAAGCAGCAGGTACTGTGTATTGAGCGTTGGGAAGTATAGCTTGATGGCTCATGATGAGAGATTCAGAAGTAAATAAAAATTTCGGTTGGTAAAAAGGTTGTATAATAAACTTTATTTTTTTTTTGTTTTCGTTCGTTCTTTTTCGTTTCTTATCAAAGTGTAGAAAGAAAAAAAGTTACAACAGAAGAAAAAAAAATATTTCAATGAAAGGGAAAAACGAGGCAATCAGTTATAGTAGATGGAGTATTAAGCTAATCCTCACTGAAGAGTTTAGTGACAAAAGGTCAAAGAAAAAGGTTTGTTTATAAGGGTTTGCCCTATTTATGCTTTTTTTCTGTATTTGTAATTAGGATGACGTAATAGGTTTGACGTCAGTCTCGTCCAAAAAAAAGATCACAGGACCAAATGGTTAGTAAAAAAAAAAGATCAAAGGAAAAAAAAATAAAAATAAAAAAAAAACAGTGAATTATATGATTGGATAATGGATAATGATTGGTGTTTTTTTTTTGAAAAAAAAAAAAAAAAAATTTTTTTTTAATTTCTAAAGAAAATTTTTTTTTTTTAAAAGGACGAGGCCGTTAATCGGAAATTCGGGGAGCAAGTGGGGTTTGAGGGATATTTATACAGTTTTTGAAAATAGCCGAGTCATAATTATTAATTTAATAAATAATTTCACGGGATTAAGTATACTACTCGCGATCATATTCCATAATAAGCAGATTTATTGGTTCAACAAACCAGACACAGCCATGCGGAATTGTAGACAAACAAGACAGCATTAAAAGAAACACAAGGCAATAAAATAAAATATATATACTTTAAAAAGGGATTCATATTGTTGTATATCATCACCATCATATAAATATTACAATATATTTTTTTTATACTTACCGTGTATTGATTGACAATCAATCATAAAAACTGTATATTGCTTTATTTTCGGAGTGAAAATTTTTTTTTACACTTGAAACATATATAAGTTATACTAACTAATTATAGACTAGAAGGAGCACTACACAAATGGTACTTTTTTTAAAATAAAAAAAACTAATACGAAAAAAGAACAAAAAAAAAAAATTTTTTTTTTTTGGGGGCTTTTTTTTTTTCTCATTTGTCGCTTTTAAATGTTATATATACGGAATAAATCAATAAATCTCGATAACGTTTCACTCACAAACTAAAATCAGAATTTGATCAAGTCTAAGTACAAAACTTGCTTATCGCCTCATTACTGATGAATGGGTCCCTTATTATAATTATGATAATATATCGGGTCTTTGTTGGGCTGGTCTCTATACATAAAACTAAATATTACTTTGGGGAAAAAAAATACACGGGCTGAGTGAAAAGAAGTAGTAAAGGCGGCTTTTAACCTCTAAAGTTGATAGTTAGCAAAAGTTGAAAAAACGATAAAGACAATAAAAAAAAAGATAGATTATTTTTTTTTATAGAAAATTTGGAAAATTTCTTTCGAACTTCCTCGACTACTGCGGTTAATTACGGAATTTTTAGTACGAAACTCCGTACTTGGAATCTCATCTTATTTTGCAGTAGAAGCCTTAACTTGTTAAATAAATATAATAAAGTTGTTTTTTCTTATATATTGGTTTCTTGTAAAGTTCTAAACAGTATAAGGACAAAGGTAGGTTAAGAAATTAACAACTGAAACATATTTGTAAGCTCACTCTTCTTCTTGCTTGTTCAAAAAAAAAAAAAAAAAAGAACAGAACAACGGTTGACACAAAAAGCAACACAGAACAACAACACTCGGGGTAAAAAAGTAAATCATTATTTGAACATACCTTTGTAATTCATTTTTTTATAATTTGTTGCATGTAATTTAACTGTTTACAGTCATGTACGGTGTCATGTGGATTATTTGTTATTCTCTTATTTACAAAATATTAGTAAATGATGAAAAAAAAAAAAAAGAATTTAGGAATTCCAAATAAAGAGTTACAGCGTTATTTAATTTTACCTATTTGTAATCTCGGGGTACCCCGGCAATCAAATTCCGATACAAATGGTGTTAATGGTGTTCCATTTATAGCATTTTCGCGTGTGGTGTGATCTATTGATTGGTTTTTATTTTCTGCAATGACAAATTCTTATTAACAACAATTAGAAAGAGGAACTCCTTTGTCACTCTTACTAACCATTTAGCGGAATATAAATGAAAATCATATTATCTCCAATCCTACTAAAGTTATACGCCACGTTTTACACTAAAAGGAGAATTGAAGAATTTAATGGCGTGCAAAAAATTCCGTAAAATACATGACGCCTATCTATTCCGGTTCTTTCCGATCAATTTAACAGTTAGTTACACAACAACTTTTACGTAAAGTACCCTTTACTGTGTAGGAAATAGGAATCGTTTAAAGACTTGGATCATTTTGTAAAGTTTGAGAGAAGGGGTATAAAGATTATTTTAAAAAGAAACGTGTAAATAGATGAATAAGGAAAGGATAAGTAATGTTGAAAGTTATTTTTTAACTGTCAAGAAAAGTTTATTTTGGATTTTTGTATCTCTTTGGTAACTTCACTTTTTTTACTTGGAGTTTTTTTTTTAAAAAAAGAAAAGTTGGGAAAAGTTGTAAAAAAAAGGAGTGAATTGTGTTTAGATAAGTAGATACTAATTTATAATGTGTAACCACACTTTTTTATACATATGTCACATGATACATATGACTACAATTAAATAAATTACGCAGTAATCGTTCTTGCTATTTTAAATTATATATTTTTTGGTGTTGAATATTATGGTTATATAGTACATACAAGTTTGATCTCAAAAAAAATAAAGTATCGATTGTCTTTCTATTAAAAAAAAAGGTTGAATTTATAATCGTAAATAATTGTAAATCTTAATTATATATTATCCTGCCTCTTTGACATAATTACCTAGATGTAATAAATAAATTGTAAATTAATAAATAATGAATAATAATAAATAAATTATAATTGTAAAAAAATAATTGCTTACCAGGGAATTCGCCTACATTACCATTAACCCTTCCAACCCACCAATCATTTGGACCATCACCTCTCTCTAAAACTTCAATTTTATCACCTTTCTTGAAACTTAAATCATTTTCCTCTTTTCCTTCGAAATCAAACATTGCAGTGACATAACCAGATGCAACAGGTATGACAGTGGTTGGAGCAGTAAATCGAGGTTCAGATGACACTTCAACATTTTTTGATGTTGTATGAGATCTCATAGAACTTTTTGGAATAGCTCCAGCATTTTTAAATTTAAGAAAAGATTTTTTTTGTCGACGCCAAAAGAAGAAACTAACCCCCAATATAAGCAAACCAAATAAAACTCCAAGAACTACACCGACGATGACTCGAGTTTTGGGTCTTTTATCTAAATTGTTTTTATCGTCAGCATTAGTTGAATCAGTAGGATTTGAAGGAGAACTTCCTTTACCTGAATTTGGATTCTGAGGTAAATCACCATCGGGTAATGGATTACCATGTATATAATTTAATAAAGTATTATTATCATCATCATAACTAATATCAGATATTGAGACTCCTCCCATTTGTACATTAGATAATTTAAAATGTATTGAACTAATATCTTCATAAGATACAAATTCATAAGTAAAAGGGAGATTGTTTTCTTGTTTGTAGAGCCATGGAGTCTCAGTTGTTCGATCAAATTTACGCGTCCATCCAAATTTCGCATTACAATAATGTGTTGATGGATCTAGAACGTAAGTTGAAAAATTCTTCCATGGCCATGAATATAATTTAACGGAAGCGAATTGAGAAGGGTATGGACAAATATCATCAATTAGTTTTAATTGATCTTTAATTTCAGCTGGTAAATCAAAATCACTATTAAACAATGAGACTGACTGGTTAAAACTAATATTTGGACTAGGTACAATTTGAAAAGTATTCCCAAAATCAAGACCCATGATTATTTTTTCATTACTAAATCCGGTTCCATTTAAATTCCAAGAATAATGTCCTTGACTGAATGCTGTGAATGGAGAATTTGGATTTGATTTAAGAACACCATTCATTTCATTTTGATATAAACTATAATGATAAGTTTCAATATTAAGAAAATCAATAGTTCCATCATTTAAGCCTAATAGGGGGTGGGTTGTATAATCAGTATATGGATTTACACCAACAGTTAACATTATTGTTTTACCCGCCAATTTCGCTTTCATACTTTTTACAAAATTCACGAATTCTGGATCTTGTTTAGCAGTCCAAGTAGAGCCAGCATTTTTACATGTATTTCCTCTCGTGCCAGGATACTCAATATCCATTCCATCTAAGTCATTGTTATTGATGAAATCGCCAAATTTACTAAGTGTTCCATAAAATTTACTGTCGCCGTGCCAATCAGTAAGATCATAATTTTTTATTGAAAGAAGAATCTATTATAATAGAATAAATGTTAATAATTAATTATTAAGAACTTATTCCATTACGTATTTTTACAATACATACTTTTGTTGTTGCACGATTTAAATTTTTAGAATTAATCAAATCATCAAATGCAGGTTTATAATTGTCAGGTATAGAATTTAAGTCATTCACTATATTTCAAAATATAATTTGAGTAAAAAAAAAAAAAAAAAAAAACCTTCTGTACGAAGGGGGGGGAAAAAGCGGGGACTTTTTCTTACCGACAAGATTTATATAATCATATAAGGTCCATTGAATTTTTTTAGGATCTATAGTATAAGGTTGAGTATTTGGAAAATAACCTATTACTTTTCCATTAGTTAAAGTAGGAGATAAGGGATCCACTACACAGTCAGGAGCATTCATTAAAGTGCCTCCTCCATTTTCATTTTGTGCTGACGCTATCACCGCTATTGATAATAAGCCATAAAAGACAAAAATTACAAACTTATTGAAAGGTGGTGGATATATTTTACGCATAATTATTATAAATATACTATTAACGCTTCTTTAAGAAAATTAAAATTATATATATATATGCTTTTTGGGTTTATATTTTATAATGAAACGTTAAATTAAACCACGTCACCATATACTGAAGGAAAATCAGTATAAATATTAAATACGAAATTTCATAGAATAAAATACTTGGTAATAATATTTTTTTTTCTTTAATATAATTATTAAAATGAAAAATGGTCAAACTTTTTTCTTTAAAAAAGAAAAAAAATTTTTTTTTCAGTGACGAAAGACCTTCTTCTCCGAGCCCCCAAGAAGAAAAAGTACACTATAGTACGAAGAAATAAAATCTTAACATGAATAATGTTTTATAAAAAAAAACTATGGGATGTGATTTGGGAAGCTATTACAACTTCTATGTTTGGCATTGTTAAACTGAACCAAACTGTTTTTAAATGGCCCGTTTTTTTTATTTCATGTTACAAATAGGTTAACCGCAGCATTTAAAAAAAATGAAATTTCTAAATTTGGATCATGATGTTTCATTAGAGTTACAATAATTTGTTTCACGATGTTTGATTTTCAGATCACAGATTATAAGATTAGCCATTAGCGGAGCAATCAACTTATAAAGCTCCGCCCGTCTATAATATCGGCTCAAAATAGCATTCTAATTTTAATTTATTTATTATTAGTAACATTGGTGATAAAACTTGTGTTATTATTTGTCGGAACATTCTTTAAAAATGAATTTCAAATTGGAATGTTTTTTTTAAAGTTGGTCGATTTCAGAATTCAATTGAGATTTTCTTAAACTCAGGTTTCTTAGACCCTTTAATATTAGAAATTATAAACAAATCCTACCAGTTACACAATAATAATAAAATTTTCACATTCAATTTATTTTAGTATTATATGTATATTGTACAATAAAGAAAAAAATTACGGTAAATAAAAACATTGATACGAAAAACAATCATAATTCATCCTAATTTCTATGTATTCAAAAAACATGTTTGTTATGTTTGTTATAAAATAATTACCTGTTACTGTTCAGGTTTTAATATCATTGTTATAAGTCTTTATAATTATGTTAATATTATGAATTCTTGCCTTCTTGGCCGGCATTACGGCTATCCAAGTGTCGATGTTACATCCGGCCAGAATTAAAAGCCTTACGTCATACGCGTGTGATCTGCAAAATTTTGTTTTGTTGTTAAATAAGACATTGAACATTGACTCTTTGTTGTTGACTTTGATTTTTTTTTACTATCACTTATTAATTGCTAAACTTGCTAAATTTTTGATTTTAGGTACTGTTCAAATTTTTTCTTATTATGTATTTAAATTTCTTCACGAAAATAACGAAGAAAACTTCCATTTTGAAAATGCTTAGAAAAAACTATGGATAAAACCAACTTTAATAACGATAAACTTGAGATGTCCGAAAAGTTTAAAGATATAAATTATATGAAAGATATTAATCAAGGCGTGTATGACGAAAATGACTCTAGTTTACTGATAGAGTCAAGTACACATTCACCAAAAACTAAGGATTATTTAGTTAGAAAGACTGGTGGTGTACAAGTAATTATTATAAATTTATAATTAATTATCGTTGATTTCAATACGTTTATATTATATCTTATCTATTTAGAAACGTGCGTTCGTACCAACAGTACCAAAGCCTTTCAAATTTCATACTGCGTCGCGGGTCAATATCTCTCGTAATGAAGACAATCCTCCAAGATCACCATTTATCCCTTTAGCTGTCAAAGTACAACAATTTTTGGAGAAACCAAGTAATTTTGATGCCAAAGCAGCGTTAAAGGTAGATGATAATATGTTTAACCACCATGTTTTTGGAGCTAATTACATTCTCGTATTTTTTTTTTTTTTTTATTGAAGACTAATAAGTTACGCTTAACTGTGCCAAGATCTCCGTACTTGCGAACTAAATATAGGTCTAAACCTGTTACGTAAGTTACATGTTAATAATTATTCAATATGTCACGTAATAATTTATTAAAGAAATTTGACTATTGCATAGGGTATTACCTACAGAGGAACGCGAAGTAAAGGAAATACAGAATTATAGGTTCAAGGCGAATCCGGTAGATCGAAAGGTAATCGCCCATCCAAGATTTTACGCGTCAAACATCATTATTTTTTAACTATTAAATATTTCTTTTAAAAAAGATATTTGAAAATGGAAATATTGGAATTCCCAATGTACAGAAACCAAAGCCGACTGAACCACAATCACCTGTTATAACAAAACCTAAGCTACCAAGACCAAAAACTCCAGTACAATCATATGTCATTAAGGCTAACCCTGTACCCGATTATAAAGAACCATACAGACCGGTGATTGAACATCGGTTGATTGATTTACCTGATTTTAATTTGCCTGGTGAAGAAATTTCCAAGAGGAAATCACAAGAAATTGAAGAAAGAATTCGTCGAGAAAGAGAGGAATTGGAAAAGAAGCGTAAATTTAGAGCGCAACCACTTCCTACTGGTACCCCTGATGTATGTAAACATTATATGTAACGTATTAAAGGAAAAGAATTTCTCAACTTTTGATTTTTTTATTGTTTCGCAGAGTCTGCCTACGCGTCATTATTATTCACCGACTCATCCGGAACCATTTACATTATTAACTGATGATCGTGGAGAAAAATATCAAAGAGAATTTCATGAAAAATTGAGAAAAGAGCAGGAACGCGAAAAGGAAATTCAATTCCATGCGCAACCCCTTCCTAGTTTTGAGCCTGAAATTCCCAAAAAACCTGAATGTCCTCCGCCAACAGAACCAATTGGGTTTTCCTTTCTTACTGATATTCGTATGGAAGAACGTCATATTTATGACGAACAAAGAAGATTAAGAGATAAGGAAACTGAAGAGAAAAGGGAACAAAACCTCAGAGAGGAAGAGGTAAGGGTTTAAAAACCTTTAACTTATATAAAACCGATTTTTTTTCGATACTTAAGTTTTTTTTTTTAAACAAAGGCTCGTAAAGCAGAAGAAATTCGTCGTTTAAGAGCAGATTTGGTTCATCATGCTCAACCTATTCGGCATTATTCTCCATTAGTTATACAACCATCAAATAAAAAGCCAACAAGACCGGTTTCTCCAATGATCGGAGAAAAACGTCGTAAATATATGCAAATGTTGAACAATTGTGATTATTCTTTTGGGGATTCAATCTTTGATGGGGGTAATATGGATAATGGTGGTAATATGTCAAATAGCGAGTCATTGGATCAAATACTATATTCATCATTTGAAGCAGCGAACACAAATGCTTTTTCATTGACACCAATTGCTGAAAGTGAGACAGAATTTCAAGATATTATTATGACTGATAATGCTAACTCAGAACAAGTACAAGGAGAGGATTTGATCATGAATGAAGTCACTTATATGACTGATGAAATTGATTTGGATAAAATGCAAAATAGATAGATGATACTTTATAATTATGAAAGTATGTTCGCAGGTTATTGCTGCCAATTTAAGATATCAATCGTAATTGGTTTTACACATTCATAATACTCATCAGAAAATCCTCCTAATTTTTGAGGGCTGTTTTTGTAAGAACCCCATTCGATTACTTTGTATCTTACCATCATATTTTTATTTTCACAAATTGCCTCATTATTTCATTGCGATTTCTATCAAATAAATCAAATAAGCATTTGAATATCTGCGTCTCTACAATAAAATTTACATCATGTCATTCATGTGCAATGATTTAGTTATTTTCATATATACAGTATATATATCTTTTTGATAGAAACTATTAGATAATAAATAATACTAATTTATATCAAACCATCCCCATTTTTTAAATTTTATCATTTGATCAATCTTCTCTTCCCATATAATACGCTTTTTTATTGCTTTTCCTATTCCAAACCTATTCTATACAATAATTACTTCCGATTCTTGAATTTTACGAAATATACTACCCGCAGCCCGCACGTGAATTTGCCGCAGTATACCAGATATATATATATATATATTATATACTGTATATTTGCTGAAACAAATCTTTAATTACAAAAATGGATTTACGTTCCTGGGTTTCCGACAATGTGATAAAATTAACTGGAATGTCCGAAAGGATCTTTGTAGATTACATTATTGCTGAAGCTCAATCTTGTAAAACTCGAGAAACTTTACGGGAAAAGTTAGGCGAATTACCGCAAACAGCAGAAGCCCGACAATTTATTGATAATCTGTTTGATCGAGTACCAAGAAAAAAGTCTCAAAAGGATGAAACTTATTTAAAAAGAAAAAGAGAAGAGAAAGAAGCCAAAGAAACTTTGGCAAAATCAAAAACATATAAACTGATTCTTGACGATTTTGATGTTGAAGAACCATCTTCAAAGAAATCTAAAAAATCTAAGAAGGATAAAAGTTTACGTAAAAAAGAAAAATCTAATACATGGGAAAGTGATCAAGACGATAAGAAATCTAAAAGTTCTTCGTCAAAGGAAAAATCAAAATATTCTGAATCTGAAGATGAGTATGAAAAAGAAGAGAAAGAAAAAATTAATGATTTAAAAGAAAGAGATGAATTTGCTAAACGGTTAAGACAAAAGGATAAAGAGAGAACCAAAAAACTTGTTGAAGATAGATCATCTAAAGCAGAAAGTGAAGCCGCTAAAAGACGTAATCTAGCTGATGATGCAGAATCTCGTAGAAAGGTTTTACCGGACATCCGTGAAAGATCTCGTCAAGAATATTTAAGGGATCGTACTGATAAACAAATGAAAATGCTAGAATTAGGAATTATTGATGAAGATACATTATTCAAAGATGAAAAACTTACCAAAAAAGAAAAAAAGGAACTTGAATTGAAAAAAGAAACTTTAAGATTGACAAAGGAAAGATTGAGTCTTTCTGGAAAAACCGACGATTATGCTATGCCAGAGGATTATATTACGGAGAAAGGAAAAATAGACAAGAAAAAAAAGGAGTCGGTTCTTTATAAACGTTATGAAGAAGATCGCGACCAGAATAAGTTTGTTACGGATCAAGATCAATGGGAACAAAATCAGATTGTGAAATCACAATTAAAAGTTGGTGCTCAAGATAGAGTTAAACAAGAAGAACAATATGATTATGTTTTCGATGATCAGGCTATAGAATTCTTAAATTGGGATTGGAAATCAAATAATAAAGATGATGAAATAATAGCCAAAATTGACGAGGCTGAAAAGAAAGCAAAGACTATTGAAGAAACTCGTAAATCTTTGCCAATTTATGCATTTCGTGATGAATTACTTAATGCTATAGAAGAATTTCAAGTTTTAGTAATTGTGGGAGAGACAGGTTCTGGTAAAACAACTCAGTTACCACAATATTTATTTGAAGCAGGATATACCAAAGGAGGTAAAAAAATTGGTTGTACACAACCTAGAAGAGTTGCTGCTATGAGTGTAGCTGCTCGTGTATCTGAGGAAATGGGTGTTAAACTTGGATATGAGGTTGGTTATTCAATTCGATTTGAGGATTGTACATCTGATAAGACAATAATTAAATATATGACAGACGGTATGTTACTCCGTGAATTCTTGACTGAACCTTTATTGGACGGATATAATTGTCTTATCATAGATGAAGCTCACGAGAGAACTTTACATACCGATGTTCTCTTTGGATTGGTTAAAGATATTGCTCGTAGTAGACCTGATCTGAAACTTTTAATTTCTAGTGCTACGTTAGATGCTCAGAAATTCGCAGATTATTTTGACGGAGCTCCAATCTTTTCTATTCCAGGAAAGCCTTACCCGGTCCAAATCTGCTATACAAAATCCCCTGAAGCAAATTATATTGGCGCTGCTGTAACAACTGTGATGCAACTACATATTACTCAACAGAAAGGTGACATCTTGGTCTTCTTAACGGGCCAAGAAGAAATCGAAACGGTACAAGAAAATTTACAACAAGCTTGTAGGGTTTTGGGTAGCAAAATAAGAGAGCTTATAATATGTCCAATTTATGCTAACCTTCCTCCCGATATGCAAGGAAAAATATTTGAACCAACACCACCTGGTGCTCGAAAAGTGATATTAGCTACAAACATTGCAGAAACATCTATTACTATTGATGGTATCTCATTTGTTATTGATCCAGGATTTGTTAAGCAAAACTTTTATAGTGCAAAAACACGGTTGGAATCATTGGAAGTTGTTACATGTTCAAGAGCTTCAGCAACACAACGCGCAGGGAGAGCAGGTCGTGTTGGACCAGGACATTGTTTCAGATTGTACACAAAACATGCATATGCAAATGAAATGGAAGAGAATAACGTTCCTGAAATTAAAAGGACTAACTTGAGCAATGTAGTGTTAATGCTAAAAAGTATTGGTATTCGTGATGTGATGAGTTTTGAATTTATGGATCCTCCTCATGAACAAGCGCTTATTTCAGCTCTTAAAGATTTATCCGATCTTGGTGCATTAAATAATGAAGGAGAATTAACAAAATTGGGAAGACGTATGGCTGAATATCCTTTAGATCCTATGTTATCCAAGACTATTATAACTTCAGAAAAATATCATTGTTCTGAAGAGGTCATATCAATTATTAGTATGCTTAGTGTTCAAAGTTCAGTTTTTTATCGACCAAAAGATAAAAAATTTCATGCTGATAAAGCGCGTCAAAACTTTACTAAACCCGGCGGAGATCATCTCACTTTGTTAAATGTGTGGGAACAATGGGTAGATACAAATTATTCATTGAACTGGTGTCATGAAAATTTCATCGTATATCGTTCAATGACACGAGCACGAGATGTTCGGGATCAACTTGTCGGATTATGCGAACGTACTGAAGTTAAGTTGGAATCAAATCCAAATCCTGCCGATATAGTTCCTATACAAAAATCTTTTGTTGCAGGATTCTTTATGAATACAGCGAGATTATTACCATTTGGTGATTCTTATCAAAAGATTAAATTTGGAGAAGCTGGAAGGAGAATACATGTTCATCCGAGTAGTTCATTATTTCAAACACCACCAAAATGGGTACTTTATTATGAATTGGTTGCTACTCAAAAAGATTATATGAGACAAGTTATGGAAATTCAACCTCATTGGCTAACAGAAGCTGCACCTACTTGCTATACAAAAGCTGAATTAGAAAAGTTAGATTCAAAAAAGAAAATGCCAAAAAATCATCAAGCTGCAGGTTCCTCATCGTCCTCAAAATCCTAAAATAAATGATTTTGTGATATTTTATTTTATTTATAATTAAAAATAAAGAATTGTAAATATATTCTTCATAAAGCTTGTATTGATGACATAGGTATAAACATAATAAATTTGTAATAATAATTAAATGTTATTTTTGATAAATAAACCTTTTTTATATTTCAATATTTTTCAAGCATTGCAAGAAAGTAGCAGTAATTGTAACACCGCCTAATGATTAGGACAGTATTAAAATTATATGTTGTTTTAATTTAATAAATAACACTTAAAATCTTAGTTTTTTTAATAAAAATTAGTAAATTAAAAATTAAGGAATAGCTATGAACTGATGTTAATTTCTCTTGACTTATTTTTATATTTTGCGGTTAAAATAATTACAGCCTAAATTCGGAATTTTGTAATCAACGTAAAGTGTTTTCGACAAAAAAAACATCAATAAGTAATTGCAGAATAGCAACAATAAAGATCAAAGAATTCATTCCTTATAATCATCCTTGTTTAAATTGAAAAAATAAACTCTTGAATTTTTTTTAATCTTTCGTAAAAAACTAACTATTAATTATGCCCCCCAAGACCTTCAGTATTTTCATTTTCCAATTGCTATAAGTTTAATAAGGTGTTAAAAGAGATTACATTCATATTTGGTAATAATTATGATATTTTTGAATATAACTAATCTAGATATTATAGCGAGTGAATTTTTCATTCCAACAACTATTTGTCCGAGTAATATGAATACTCTGAAAAATTCTTTAAACATCAAATTACCCCTGTTAAATATCCTTATTTTGTAACCAAATTTCTCAGTAACAATGTATTTGAACAAGTAAAAAATTTTAAACATCGTAATTTAACTGAAGAACAAAAATTGTTAATTAACAAACTAATATTAAATGAAGAATTAAAAGAACGGTATAAAATGTATGATTTATGTAGGCCTTCTAATTTGTAAAAAATTGCTTTGTAGTCTATCAAATTAATATTCAGTGGGTAAAATCGACAAAATACTACGCAGATTTTTTAGATGCCAACTTACCACATATTATAAATGGATTTCAAATATTCTTTTTGTAATTTCTTTCGAAAACTGAACAGAATACTGCCTATGACAAACCAGCTTCATTCAACTAACTTCAATGTTTTCTTTAGTGTTTGAGGTGCTGTAAATAGATAGCACAAGTATTTTTATTAAGACAGGCATTTATTTATAGTTTGAAAAATCAAACTATAATTACTTACTTTTCATATTTAATATAATTATTATTATTAATTCATTTTAAGAATGGATCAACCAATTTATGATGAATTTGTTATAGTCCATCATCTGAGAAATCTGCCGGATAAATGAGATAACGGATACTCATCAAAACTCGGATGAGGACTGCTATTGACCTTTAATTATTATTCATCATACCTCAACGTTAAAAAGATAAAGATCGAAATGTGGCAAATTTTACAGAATAATAAAAAAAAATCTCTGATACAATACGGTTATTACTATAGCTAAATAACTCCTATAGATACCCAATTATTATTCCCACCAAACTGAGAAAGTTAATTTTGACAACTTGGATTTGATTAATAAAAATAGGTAAAAATGAGATATACTCGCCAATAAATTTCATATTCAGATTTCAGACCCATAAAACATTAGGACAATAGTCCTCTGACACGGAAATTCCTTGGTATATATATATGCTCGTATTGTGCATGAAACGGAAAAAGGATGTGGTCAGATACGCATAAATATTGAACCTTAATCGTTCAAGGTTTTTTGATTTGTAGCGGTTAAAAGAAAAATTTACTGACATGATTTATTGCCTTTTCCATTTACCGCTCAGTTGCGCCTTCAATTTGTAAACATTAATACAACACTGGCCTGTGAAACCATAAAATAGGTTCTATTCATTCGATCAAAATTATGTTTTCTTTTGTTCAATGGTATTGTTCTTAAACTCTTAACATTTGCAGATGAAAAGCGAATATAAAAGCTTTTCTCGTAACAATCCACCTACCGAAACACAAGAAGTGTTTCTCGGTTTCTTGGTACCCGTCCACCTACTAAGCACAAATGCTTTCAGTTTCTTAGTAACTGTTGGCTTCTCGGTAGCCGTCCGCCTACTGAAACATAAGAAATGTTTCTCGGCTTCTTGGTAGATCTAGGTCTACAGAAATATCGAATCATTTCTTTCGACTTCGATCAGAGGAAAGCTTGTATCTATCCTGATTAAGAACTAAAAGCAGAGTGTGTCGCCACTAATTTAGAACCCATCAAAATCTGCAAATGAAGAGCAAGTATAACAAGCTTGTTGCTTGAAATGATTACAAGTCCTCGTAGCAGTCCACCTACCGAAACACGTGAAGAGTGTTTCTCGGTTTCTTGGTACCCGTCCACCAAAGCACAAGTGCTTCTCGGCTTCTCGGTAACCGTCCGCCTACTGAAACATAAGAAATGTTTCTCGGCTTCTCGGTAGATCTAGGTCTACGGAAATACTATGAAAATGCCAAAGCATTTCTTTCAACTTCGATCAGAGGAAAGCTTGTATTTATCCCATTAAGAAAATTAAAATGTGATGATAAAGGGCCAAAGTAAACAGAGAGAGCAACTTCGCCATTTTTAGAACGACGGCTAAGAACTTATAATAAAAGATTTTGACTTTCTATTATAACCCTTCTCCACATGATCATAAGTAAATATTTTGTTTCATATGTTACAAATTTCCAAATCTTATATTACTATTATCTATATTTATCTATACATCCCGGATCAACCTATTATCGTTGTAGTATTTAAAATTGTTTCATGTGACTTTCCGTCTTTTAAGCAAATGCTGTAAAATCACGTGAAAGTTTAGAGGAGTGTGGCTGTGTTTCACATTCGAAATCCTATTTTCGTTATGAAGCGAAATTTATTAACAGAATTTAATTGTCGA
Organism: Glomus cerebriforme; assembly: GCA_003550305.1. NCBI lineage: Eukaryota > Fungi > Glomeromycota > Glomeromycetes > Glomerales > Glomeraceae > Glomus > Glomus cerebriforme. The sequence continues at coordinate 26,529 of QKYT01000172.1, read as the reverse complement.
TTTTTTTTTTTTTGCTAATATTATAGTATACGATAAATAAAAGATACAATAATTCAACTCTATTAAACAATTATTTTCAAATCGAGTACCCTGTCATTCTCAGTCCATTTTGATTTTCGTCTGCAGTTAATCTAACCAGAGTTAGTCACTATCAAATCTGGTTGAAACCAATTTGAATGAGCCTCACGTCTAAAAAAAAGTTGCTTATATAAAAAAATGTGTTTTAAAAATAGCAATTCAGCTGTAAGTGACACAGCCACCCAGGAAAAAAGTAAAAACTGAACAAAAAAAAGACATTCAAACGAAAACATTGAACATTAAATAAAAGTGAATTTCATAAAGACTGAAAAATATGGACCAACTAAATAATATAACCCTTTGGGACGTTAAAGATGTATTTAATAAAGTGTAAGTTTTTTTTATAAATAATATTGAAAGTTGGGTTATGCATGTTTTATTTTAGATGGCTATAGCTTATTTGTTTTATTAATTCTCGTTAGTAAGAATGTTGTGATGAACTATACTGAAATGGAAGCCAAAGTTCGTGAGGCTACTAATAATGAACCTTGGGGTGCTAGTAGTACCTTGATGCAAGAAATTGCCCAAGGTACCTATAACTAGTAAGTGGTGATGACATAAAACTGGTTTATTAGGATAATTTTTTTTTTTAATTCTATACAAGCTGAGAAAATAATTTATTTTATTTTCTTTTGTATTAAAGCACATACTTTAATGAGATCATGCCAACAATTTATAAGCGATTTACAGAAAAGGAAGCGAGGCAATGGAGACAAATTTATAAGGTACTATTATTAATTGATATTTCGTCGGATAAAAATAATCATAATTCAATTATTTTGGGTTGTTTTTTTTATCGATAGGCACTTCAATTGCTTGAATATCTTGTGAAACATGGATCTGAAAGAGTTGTTGATGATGCTCGAGCACATATGGCAACTGTTAAAATTATGAGAAATTTCTCTTATATTGATGAAAAGGGAAAAGATCAAGGAATAAATGGTTAGGAAAGCATTTTTGGTTAGTCATCGAACAATATTGATTTTTAACCATATTATAATACATATATAGTTCGTAATCGAGCGAAAGAACTTGCAGAACTATTAGGCGATATTGATAAAATTAGGCAAGAACGTAAGAAAGCAAAAGCTAATAGAACTAAATTCACAGGTGTTAGTTCAGATGCAATTGGCTACGGAGGTTTTAGTGGAAGTTTTAGTGGTTCATCTCGTTATGGGGGATTCGGAAATGATTCATATAGTTTCTGTGAGTATCATTTCACATTGATTAGAACAATTTATTTATTTTTTTTTTTACAAATCGAAATATATGAAAACATTTGTTTATTATTTTAGCTGAAGAGAGATCTCGTTCCAGATATGACGATTATGACACACAATGGCAAAATGATTATAGGACTGGAAGGATTTCTCCATCAGATGATAGAAGATCAAGTCTTGGAAATAATAATCGATCAAGCATATCTTCACTTAAAAAGACGTCTGAGTCAGTCACTAACGGTTCAACTGAACCAGTGAAAGAAGTAAATTTATTTGATTTCGATGATCCTCTTGTTACTTCAACTACTTCCAATCAAACCACTTCCAATGATTTCGGTATGAAATAGATATATTGTATTTTGCTTATTAGAAATATCATTTATCGTTATAAATATTTTTTAATCATTATTTTATAGATGATGTTGACGATTTCCAAGATTTCCAAAGTGCACCACCACTTATGCCATCATCTCAAAGATCATCCATTTCTTTACAGTCGTCAAATTTATCTGGACTTCAAAATAATTCAGTTCCTTCAATTCAACCAATCACAAATTTAAAACTAGTCCAACCTGTTTCAAATGTACAACTACCAATCCAAAATAACGCAAATGTTTCTCCTGGAACAAACAATAATTTGTTAGATGATTTACTTGGTCCTGTATCCACACTACAATCTACAAATTTACCAATTAATACACCAAAACCCTCCTCTACATCATTAAATACTTCACAGCCTATTAATGCTTTCAATATAACAAAACCTATTTCACCAACCACACCAAAGCAGGTAAGCTAACTAATTGTTGAAAAATAAAAATTTTTTTAAATGTAAAGTTGGTTTATTAAATAATATATATCTAAATTTATAGAACACCACAAACCAAAGTACTGCTTTTCCCAACTTAAAATCTAATGATATTTGGGCATCCAATCTTGTATCATTGGATTCATTGGGAAAAGAATCTAATAATACAAAACAATCTGCTAAACCGTCAATGAATTCTCTTGCACAAGCTGATTCTACATCTTGGGCAGTTAAAGGAACCTGGACTGGTGTACAACCAGTACAACCACCTATTCATCAAAACTCTCAACAAAAACAACAAGATTCATTTGATTTGTTAATGTGATCTTTTATATTATTATATAATAGAAAAATTGGAGAAATTAAATTTATACAACTAATTTAAGAAGATTTACCACAAAGAAAAAAATTATTTAATGATACAAACTTTGATTATAATTATTATTATTTATTTTATTTCTTCTTAGATTATAATAGTTACACATTAGGATTAAATATTTATTTGGGTGATATTTGGGGTGAATGAATTTTTCACGTAGGCTTATTATTAAACATTTAACAATTCCGTTTTTTATTGATTATGTAGTTACTAATAAAAATGACAGCTCGAATAAAATTCTGATCCTATTAAAAAGTGGCCCAAAATCATAAATTACAAACCACTTTCGAAATTTTATGCATCAGACTTTATATATGCTAACAATTATAACAATTAAATTTGCTCAAACTTGATCACCCTTATTCAACAATGGGAGCGAGGCCCAACATTGAAGGTTAAGTATCAAGGAAGCTTCTTGCTGCACTAATGTCTCTATCCCATCTCTATTTGGCACTGAGGACACTTGTCTCAATTTTGATCCATACCTCTATACAGTCACATCCCACAACTTCTCTATAGTCACTGTTACTCTGCTAGTCACTCTGATGATTTTTATCCGCAGTCACAATTGATGCCAATTTGGTATATATAGTCGGTGGTAAACAGTAAGTAATTTAATTGATTTTAAATATGTTGGGTAAGAAAACTGTTACTTTCGCTGACGATGTTAGATCTGATACTTCTGAAGAAGCTTTTGAGAACTTAAAGAAAACTAATTATGCTGGTAAAAAGTTAACTGATCCTGTCAAAGAAGTTGAAGTAAATATTTCGAATATTTTATTTTAATATCATTGGATTTACGTATTTACGTGATAATTTAATTATAAATTTATTTATTTAGGATAAATGGCAACTTTTACCTGCTTTTCTCAAAGTTAAAGGATTAGTTAAACAACATATTGATTCTTATAATTATTTTGTTGAAACCGAATTAAGAAAGATAGTTCGGACAAATGAAATGATTACTTCAGATGTGGATCCGTCATTCTGGTTAAAGTAAATAAACCCTTATATTTAATTCTACTTAAGTCTTCTTTAATTTGGAATTAACGCTATTGTTCTTATTTTTTATAATAACAGATATCTTGATATTAGAGTTGGACCACCCGATAGACCTGATACAGATCATGAAGCACATATTAACGTATTTACGCCACATGAATGCAGATTAAGAGATTTGACATATTCTGGTAATATTTATGTTGATATAGAATATGTCCGTGGAAAGAAAAGAGTTGTACGTAAAAATACTATTATTGGTAAAATGCCAATTATGCTTAGAAGTTCCAAATGTGTATTAACTGGAAAATCTGAAGCTGAACTGGCAAAAATGTTTGAATGTCCTTTAGATCCAGGTTCGTTAATTATGCTTTGCTTGATTTTGCCAAATTTGTAGGGGGAGGAATTTCATGTGGATTTATAAGTTAATTTGTGATTATTTTATAGGTGGCTATTTTATTATAAAAGGTACAGAAAAAGTTATACTCATACAAGAGCAACTTTCGAAAAATCGTATAATTGTTGAGGGCGACAAAAAGGGTCTTGTGCAAGCTTATGTTACAAGGTTAGTTATTTATGTTGTTTGGTTAATTTCTTAAGTAATACTCAAAATTACTAACGACTTTAAAATTGATGTTTTCTAGTTCAACTCACGAAAGAAAAAGTAAGACGTATATAGTAGCGAAGAATGATGCAAAAAATGATAAAATAACTTTGAAACATAATTCTATATCGGAAGAAATACCAATTGTAATAGTGATGAAGGTAATGAATACGTTCATTTTTACAATTGCTTAAATTCAAGGTTTTATATTTTATTTACATTTTTATTGTTACAGGCAATGGGCATTCAATCAGATAAAGAAATATCACAACTTATTTCAGGAGGAAATCAAATTTTTTTAAATATGTTTTCACCAAATATAGAGCAATGTGCAAAAATGAAAATATTTACACAAAAACAAGCGTTAGATTATATTGGAAGTAAAGTTAAAGTAACAAGAAAAATAGCAAATGTTAGAAGACCTATGGCAGAAGAAGCATTAGAAGTACTATCAACTGTAGTACTTGCTCATGTACCCGTCAAGGATTTAAACTTTCAACCAAAATGTATTTATATAGCTATTATGATTCGAAGAGTTTTAATGGCTTTAGCTAATGAAAATTTGGTTGATGATCGAGATTATGTTGGAAACAAGAGACTGGAATTGTAAGCTGATTTCGTTCAAATTAATGGATTTAATTTTTAAATTAATGGTTATTTTAATGGTTTAATTTCTATAATTTAGAGCTGGATCTTTGTTATCTTTATTATTTGAAGATTTATTCAAAAAGTTTAACTTTGATTTAAAGATGAACATTGATAAACTGTTGAAAAAACCCAACAGAGCTACAGAATTTGACGCTCATAAACAGCTAATGCAACATGGTGATAGTATTACAAATGGATTCGTAAGAGCTATAGCTACAGGAAATTGGACATTAAAACGGTTTAAAATGGAAAGAGCTGGAATAACACACGTGCTTAGCAGATTAAGTTATATTTCAGCATTAGGGACAATGACTAGAATAACATCACAATATGAAAAAACAAGAAAAGTTAGTGGTCCTAGAGCACTTCAAGTGAGTTTTTTTTCTTAGTAGAATATTGTTTTTGAAAGTCAGTACATTTAATTCCTTCAGGTTAGAAATGACTTGATCAAATTATATTTGAGCTTTAGCCATCACAATGGGGAATGCTATGTCCCGCGGATACCCCTGAAGGAGAAGCTTGTGGTTTAGTTAAGAACCTTGCTCTGATGACACATATTACAACTGATGATGAAGAACAGCCATTGAGACGATTAGCTTTCAATCTTGGTATTGAAGGTATTTAACAAATCTTTTTTTTAAGAAGATATTTAATAAAATATTAACTTGTTTGAATTTTAGATGTTAATAGTTTAACAGGTGCTGAATTGTATCGCAAAAATGCATACATGGTTTTTTTGAATGGTCTTATGCTTGGAATTACTTGTCAACCAAATAATTTTGTTCATGATTTTAGACGATTGCGTCGATGTGGTAGAATTTCAGAATTTGTTAGCATTTATGTGAATCATCATCATAATGCTGTTCATATTGCTTCAGATGGTGGCCGTGTATGTCGTCCTTTAATTATTGTAGAAAATAGAATACCTAAAGTTACTACAAAGCATATTCAGGTAAATTTTTTTGGTTTATCTTTGAAAATTTAAAGATACAAATTAAAATTTTATTTATATAAATATATATATTATTTAAGAAATTAAAAAAAGATGAAATGACATTTGCGGATTTTTTAGCACAAGGACTTGTTGAATATTTAGACGTAAATGAGGAAAATGATTCAAACATTGCTATTTATGAACGTGAAATAGTTAATGAAACTACACATCTAGAAATTGAACCCTTTACAATTTTAGGTGCTGTAGCAGGATTGATTCCTTATCCACATCATAACCAAAGTCCTAGAAATACATATCAATGTGCTATGGGTAAACAAGCAATTGGAGCTATAGCTTATAATCAATTAAGAAGAATAGATACATTATTATACCTTATGGTTTATCCACAACAGCCTATGGTTAAAACTAAAACTATCGAGTTGGTAGGATATGATAAGTTACCGGCAGGACAAAATGCTATAGTAGCAGTTATGAGTTATTCAGGTTATGATATTGAAGATGCTCTTGTATTAAATAAAGCATCAGTTGATCGTGGATTTGGACGTTGTCAAGTCATGAGAAAACATGTTGCATTAATGAAAAGATATGCAAATGGAACTTTTGATCGTATTGGAGATCCTCCTGCACAAGTCGATTGTCCCACAGGACCTTCGGCTGATAGATTTAATATATTAGATTCTGATGGTATAGCAGGAGTTGGAGAAAGAGTTATGCCAGGACAAGTTATTGTAAATAGGCACACGCCAACAAATTTATCAGCAAATATACCAGTTAATATGCCAATAGTGAATTCCCCAGTTATACAATTTACTTGGAAACATTCACCATTAACATATAAAGCACCAGAGCCCGGATATATTGATAAAGTATGTGTAACCACAACGGAACAAGAACAAACTCTTATTAAAATATTGATAAGACAAACAAGAATACCAGAATTAGGAGATAAATTTTCTTCACGTCATGGACAAAAAGGTGTATGTGGTATTATTGTACCACAAGAAGATATGCCATTTGCTGATTCTGGTATATGTCCTGATATTATTATGAATCCACATGGATTTCCTTCACGTATGACTGTAGGTAAAATGATCGAATTACTTGCTGGTAAAGCTGGTGTATTAAAAGGTGAATTACAATATGGTACTGCATTTGGTGGTAGTAAAGTTGAAGATATGAGTAAAATTTTAATTAAACATGGTTATAGTTATTCTGGAAAAGATTATGTGACATCTGGCAAGTTATTTTGCAAGTTAAAATTAGTTTAATTACAAGAAAATATGTAATAATTTTTATCGTATTTATTTTACTTTTAATAGGTATAACAGGAGAAGCATTGTCAGCATATATATTTTTTGGACCGGTATATTATCAAAAACTAAAACATATGGTAGTAGATAAAATGCATGCAAGAGCAAGAGGACCAAGAGCAGTATTAACAAGACAACCAACAGAAGGACGTTCAAGAGATGGTGGATTACGTTTAGGAGAAATGGAAAGAGATTGTTTAGTTGGATATGGAGCAAGTATGTTATTAATGGAAAGATTAATGATATCATCAGACCAATTTGATGTACATGTTTGTGAGCAATGTGGATTATTGGGTTATAAAGGATGGTGTCAGAATTGTAAATCAAGTAAATTTATGGTTACTATGCAAATGCCTTATGCTGCTAAATTACTTTTTCAGGAATTACAAAGTATGAATATTGCTCCCAGATTAATTTTAGAAGAGTTTTAATAATCGCATAATATAAATACTATAAATATGCCACATAATAGTTGATGTATTATTAACTATTTAAATCCAAAGTTCAAACTTATGTAAAGTATTATGTAAAGTATTATATAAAAATTTTTTTTTTTTAAAAAAAAGAACAAAATAAAAAATCAGAATAACTTATCAACATACTAAATTTCTGAAGAAAATCACCAAAGTCATCATTTTAAAGCTAACTAAAATTTAGTGTTACAATCCGAGGATATCCTCCATCTGTCTATTCATATCTGCGGATGGCAGATACTATGTTTGATCCGGATATCCTCGGATGATCCGCAGAAATCCTCGGATATCCTCAGATTTTATCCATCGGATAATAATACTGCCGGGTGGCGGATAGACAGATTGCATCACTACTAAAATTAAGATTTAGAAATATTTGGTTTTTTTAAAAATAAAATAAGCTATCCATATCATTTAAAATTTCAGAAAGTTAAATTCATTATTATATATATATATAATTAAATTATAATCAAATTTAAGATATTTTAAGCAAGTATTAAATTATAGATAAATTTAGATCTAGTATAGTGTAAGACATTTATACATCACCGAGAATTTTTCTAATTCAGTAATTCCAGCCAAAATTAAGAAATTTCCTTTTTTAGAAGTCTCATGTTACACAAATTTTGATTTTAAAGAGAAATAAAATTGCTTTTTTTAGTTTGTATAATATTACCCAAGTGTTTAAAATAGAAATTCCAAAAAAGAAGAGTTTTTAAAATAATTAGAATATTTTTTTTAATGAATTAAAATTATCTAATAATTATATATATAATGTAAATAATATTGAAGATTTAATAAAATGTTAAAAAAAATAATTTTGCAATTAAATAAATTAAATATTTAAAACTAAAAAAATAAAGTAGATATTAATAAGAAATAAAAAAATATGAAAAATAACAAAAATTTAAATAACAATCATAGTAATATAATAGTAATATAGATAAATATAAATGCAATTTATATTATAAAATAATTATTATATTTCTAAATATTTTAATAAGCAAAATTAAAATCTACATTTTTTAATAAATAAAAAAATAAAAGTAATAGGATGACTTTAGAAGTTCTAGAATAAAATTTCCAAAAGTATTTAAAAAAACTCCTAAATATATTTCTGAAGTCTCTTTTAGCATTATAAATAAATATATATAGAATTCAAGCTTACTGTTAACTTACTATTTTTGATATAAAATTTTGGCTTCAGAAGCTAAGAAATATACAATTGTTTTAACTATTCTAGCCTGAATTTAATCCTATCTGGACAAATAATAAAAAATATACTATTCTATTTACCTTAAAAATAAGCAAAGAGTACCAAGGACTAAAATGTTTGAATATACTCTTTACAAGTCTTTGCAAACCTAAAATATATAATAATTTTTATGTTATATTACTTATCTTAGAATTTAGAAATGAGTAAAAAGTATTGAGAACTGAAGTGTTTAAGTATGCTTTTTATTATGAGTTATTGTAAGCTCAATATGCATATCATATTTTCATGATATTTTAGAATTAATTCTAAAAAGAATTGTTATCATCTAACAAAATCAAAAAATCTTACCAAAAAATTTTGCTTAGTGATCTTACCAAAAAAGTCTTACCAAAAATTAATAGCTATTTTTAGTTTTTTTAAAGCTTAATCTTTTATTCTAGTATACCAATATTTTTTCAATAGATAAAAAACCATTCTGAAATCATTTGCTTTATGTAAACCTAGGGTCATTAAGTTTCACTTTAGGTAAAAAAAATTACTGTATTTTTCCAATTTTAAGCATCACCTTTTTGAAGGAAAATTTTGACTAAAGTTAGAGGTGGTGCCTAAATTTGCAAGTATTTTTTTTTATTAAATTCACATTTTTGTACATCAGAATTTTAAAAAGTGTGGTATTAGTAACGCAATGGATGGATCAGAGGATGATTTGTTTGGACAAAATGAAAAAGAAGAGAGAAATTGTAAATGTAGATAGCGATTCAGCTAAAGAATTAGATAAATCAGAAAATGATGAATTGTAAATAAAGTTTATTTTGAATAAAATATAAAAAAAAAAATTAAAATTGGGGTAGTGCTTATTTTTGTTTTTTAAGTTTTTTGATCAAAAGTCAGAGTGATGCTTAAATTCTAAAATCAGAAGAATACGGTAAATCAGAATATCAATAATTTTCTCAATATATAGAAAACTATTTTAAAGCCAAATCATTTGTAAAAATATTAGGACAAAAAGTCTTACCAAAAATTGCTAACTATCTCATATTTTTTAAGGTTCTATCTCTTAATCTATTATAATATTAGATTACATAAGCCTTTAATATGCAATAAATATCATTCAGAAGTTAAACACTATATTTACTACATGGGATACATACTTTAGCTTTTCAATAAAAATAGTACTCCTCTATATGCATGTAAGATTTTCCGCAAGTTTTACCAGTATTAAGTAAATATAAACAGAAATATTTACTAATCATTTTTAAAAAAGAAGAAAAATAATTAATTAAAGAGAAAAATTTGTGAAAGTAATATATATCCTGATTAGTTGGCATCAATAAAAAAAATAATAAATTAAAGAAAAAACTTTATAAAGTATTATATATAAATTAGTATAGCAAAAGGTAAATATATTTATGTTTGATATGATAATAAATTTGCAACATCGCATAAATTATATAATCATCTAAATAGAAAGTTTGTATCTTATATATGAAGAAGAAATCAAAGAAAAGAAGTTTTAAAAAGAAAAACTTCTCCATCATAAAAAGTATCTGAACTTAAGTAAAAAGTTCTAATACTTAAAAAGGCTTCTGTCATGCAGGTTAAAGATCAAGTGGTTAAAAAAAAAATCCTAAAGCAGAATCTAATCTAGCAATCCAAATACATAAAAAAGAGATTATCCTAATTTCTAAGTCTTTTGAATGAAAAAAAAGAAATAAGTTTGCTAAACAAATAGATGATTATAAACTTCTTAAGAAGTTGGATATAATAAAAGAAGAAAAAGTAAGTAAAACTGGAATTACTGGATTGTTTAATAAATTTGGTAAAATACAAAGTCATATACCAGAAGGTGATATATACTTTGAAAAAAGCTAAGTTGAAAATCCAAAAAGACTATATAAAAATCTATATTCATTAAGCAAATGAAAAGCTAAAGTTTCTAAAATATCAAATCTTACATATGTTTTTAATAATATAGTGAAGCCCTATATATGCCTCAATTAATAACATCAGCTTGAAAAGAAATTACAAAAGTTTTTAAATAGAGTTTAATAGAAAGGAACAGATAAAATTAACATTAGTTATTAAGTATATATATGTTAAAAAGAAAAAAGATAAAATAACTAAAGAAATAATATATACTTTTGCAAAAAAAATATCATAAAAAAAAAATGTGATCTATTCTTTTAGAAAAAGGTATAGAAGAGCATTTAACTTATTTTGGAAAGAAAATAGATAAAAAAATTATTAAATTCTTAAATAATGAATCTAATTAGAATCTAATCTAAATTGATATAGTATTTATTAAAGCTTATATTTACTGTTAAATCATAGAAGGATCACTCCTAAAAAGCTCATCAATATAAAGTATATTATCAATTCAGATAATCAAGGTCTTATTAATCTGAAGTCAAACAGTATATTAAAAAATGTTTTTAAGATGCATTGAATATATACTTTATTTATTAGGATGGATATATAGAAAATCTTAAATATTTCAAATAAAGAAGCTTAAATCATATTTGGAAAAAGTTAAGCTAGATAGTATTCTTATACTTACATCAGTTTATTTGCATATATTTAATAAGATCAAAGAAATGAATTCTAATATTATTATCAATATCTGAAAGTAAAAAAAAAAAATTGGCTACTCTTAAACTCATAATTATTAGTAAAAATTTCTATATTTATGTAAAATAGAAAATTGTAAACATAATAATTCAAATAATTGTCATGAAAAAAAAACTTATGTAATTTATCATATGACTCTTACAGATATTAACAAGTTTAAGAAAATAGATAAGTATAAGAAAAAAACTATTTTTTCTGGATCAAAAAGCCAAATAGATTAATTTACAAAGACATTGCGCATTATAGTAAAAAGCATCTTTACAACTAATATTTTCAAAACTTTTCTTTAGAAAATTCCTAGTTCATCACCAAAAATGGTGTTTTTGATTAGATGAAGCTTTTTAGAGAATTACTCTACTTGTGAAAGAAGTTAATGATTTTAAGAAGTTCAAAAACTATAGATGAATGATTATTATAGCTGACTTTGAGGCTGATAATAAGAAATGTGATGAAAAATATGGAGAATAAATGTGTAAATTTGCTAAATAGCTTTTGCTATCTAGTCCACTGGATTAACATTAAAAATATATGAGAAATCTTTTCTATACTAGAGAGAAAATGCTATATAGGAATTTATTTGAAGAATAAATAAGGAATTAGTTCAAATTAATGAAGTCTTAGCCATTAAGACAGATTAAATTAAGATTGAAAAAAATAAGAAAAAATTCACTGAAGCAAATAGCTGTTAAATTTGCAAAAAAAAATTTCTTGTTGATAAGAAAGAAGTTAAGTGTTTAAATATAAGAAAAGGCTTTATTAATAGAAAAATAAAAAAAAATAAAAAAGGAATTAGATAAGAATAAAACCTTAGTTCAAAAAATAGTAAAAGAAATTAAGAACATAAAAAATGATAAAGATAAAGTTAATAGCTTAAAAAGCAAAAAAATATTATTAATAAGAAAATAAAAATAGAGCAGATAAGTATAAAGTATTAATTATTACTTTACTTATTAAGATAATAAAAGAGATTGAAATCTTGAAGACTAAAAATAATAAGATTTGGAATCATTGTTATATCACAGGTAAGTTCTGATAATTAGCTTGCAATACTTGCAATCTTAAACTTTAAATTAAGGCTTGAAAAATACCTATTCCAGTAGTTTTTTATAACTTCTGAAGTCATTATTAAAGATAGATCTGCAAATAGGTAATTGCAATTTGTGATATTATGGATAATTGCAAAAATTTAAGATTCAATTTCACAATTTTAGCCAAAATTAACATAATTTTGGCTGAAATTATATAGTATATTATAAATTTATTAAAGCATAACTTTACCAATATCAATACTAAAATGATAAAATTATTACTATTTAAATCCTCTTATTAAGATGAATTGAATGGTATAAAGTTTATTAAAATCCAATTATTGGATCATATTTTATTTTTAAAATTTGTTAAACATTTATCTAGTTTTTATTTCTGTTAATATTAATAATAGGAAGATGAAATTACTACTATTCAAATTCTCTCATTGAGACGAATCAAATGGTATAAATTTAATTAATTTCCAATTATTGGATCATATTTTATTTTCAAAATTTATTAAATGTTTATGTAGTTATATCTCTATTAATATTGATATTAAAAAAACGATATTTATATCATTTAATTTATTTTAATAAATTTTATTAAAATCTAATTATTAGATCTCAAGTAATTTGCAATTTTGTATTTTATATGAATTACATGATTGGAATTGTGAAATTGCAGATTACTATGCACAATTCAATTCAAAATTCTGCAATATTGCAGATTTAAAAAAATAATTGCAATGTTATCTTTAGCTATGATTCTCATTTGGTTTGTAAATCTATTAAATGATCTATTAATGTACATTAGATTAAGGATATAACTAAAACCTTTAAGTGATATAAGTCTATAAAAATACATATAAGTCAGCTTAAGTATATAGATAGTTAACAATTTATGAATATTAGTTTAACTAGTCTTACAAAAATTTGGGTAATAATTATCCAATAATGATTATATATTTCAAAGAACTAGGCTATACAAATAAGCAATTAGACTTTGTATATCTATCATAAGAAAATATATTTCTATGATTATATACTGTAGATTCTTATGATAGATTTTTAGAAACAGAACTTTCTTGCATTTTATGAATTTTATAGTAAACTTAAAGGTAAAATTATATAAGAGGATTATGAATATACATAGAAAGTATGGAAGAAATTTGGTTGCAAGAATCTAAATAAGTATTATGACCTCTATTTTAAGACTGATGTATTTAACCTTACAAATATCTGGATGTAGTTACAAAAAAAGTTATAAAATATGATGAATTCAATCTTAGCTACTATGTATCTCTTCCAGCATATTTCTAATATGTATAACTATAGCTTGTAAATAATATTTCAAGGCCAATAATTCTAAGATAAATAAGATATTTAACTTATTTAAATTCACATCATAAATCTCATATATAGATATAACAAATCTTTATGGCTAAATAATATGTCAGTTTTTACCTATTGAAAACTATCAATAGAAAGCTAGTTGGGAATATTTACTCAAAAACCTAGATATACAAAAGCAATATTTTAAATATATACTTAAAGCTAAGCCAGATGCTAAATGTAAGTATTTTCTAAATATTAAAATGCATTTTTCTCTAAAGACTCATGATTATTTAAGAAACTTACTACTAGAAAAATATTACAATAAGAAAAAATTTGATATGTCTTATAATGTTAAACTTGTGAAAAAATTAGATGGTAGACATTTTTTAGCTATAGAGAAATTAGTTTTCCATCTTAAATCATGAAAGGATTATATCATTTATTATCATAATAGTGAATGAAGTTTCAAAGATTCTTTCATTTGACCAGACTAACTGGTTTAATCCTAACTTTTACTGCTTTTGAAATCACATCATATGATAATCCACTATGAACATTTCAAATTATTTTGCATTTGCTTTACATTATTTTCTTTACTTAAATACATACATTTTAAGATGATCACCATTTTAAACTCTGAAAAAAATAAAAATAAAGGAGAAAGGCTACCCAGTTTTGTTTGGGATGATGTTGGTTCAGAAAAATTTCAGACCGCCTGTAAATATTGTAATTCTTCCTGATCAGGAGGTAATATTTCAAAATTCAAGAAGCATCTTGCTAATCATTGTTCAGATGCCCCACCGTCTATTGTTAAAAAATATTTAAGTAAAGTATTAAAATGAGAAGATAAAGTTAAAAAAAGAAAAATTGTTGACAATAACTAATTAACTATGACAGACTTTCATGATTCTATGAGGATTTCTAATACTAAAATGACTAGAATTAATCGTGCTCTGGTTAAATTTTTCATCATATGTAATATTTTATTCTGAATAGTTGAACATTCATTTTTTATTAACTTTATAAAGAAGCTTAATTCATCATATGAGTTGCCAACAAGAGAATATTTATCTGACCAATTACTTGAACGGAAGTTAGTAATGGTAAATTCAAATGTTATAGCTGTCATTAAAAATGGAGTTAATTTAACACTAGGTTAGTTAATATACTTTTTTCTTAAACAATACTCATTTAAATAATATATTAATATAATTTAGCATTTGATGGTTGGACTTTTTCTACTCATTCACTAGTCGAAATAAGAAGTTTCAGCATGTGATGATTTGGCTAAATTTTAGCCAATTCATTTCAAATTTCGGCTGAATTTTGATCATCATCAACATTCAAAATATCTGATTGATAGCTGAATTGTATANTTTTATAGAGTTCGTAANAATTCATTAATCCAATAGATTAAACATACGAATTTAAATATTTAATAATAAAAAATAACACAATAAATGTAAAAAGTTATAATAAACATAAAAATAAATGTATTTATTTTTTTTGTACAAATTTTGTACAAATTATGCACAAATTATGCATATTTTATTATCGAATATGATACTTTCTATTAATTGGATTAATTGCTAAATATTCGACTACGTTCTGACGAGTCAATAGTTTGTACTTTACGGGAATGAATCTCCCTAAAATGTGATGCACCAGTATTATGCAATTCTGACGTTCAGAATAAAAATCTTTACTCCAAAGTTCGACATTACATACAAATCGTCTTCCATTATATCCTGATTTTCTTCTGTATCGACAGATCGTTCAATATCCTGCATCAAAACTCCAATTGAAGTCAAATGAGACGATTTGTCAGTATCCATGTCTTCATAAACTTCATGACCTTCTTGACGTATATTCGTATTAGAACTTTGTGAGGAAATTTCATTATCGGCTGATTCATGTCTCTTTTTTGTACGAGGATCAAC